>JAAGOF010000269.1:148544-159750 GCA_010645155.1 Tigriopus japonicus
ACAGCTGAAGATCATCACATCTAAATCTAAAAATATCAACGTTTTGTCGTCAATCATTGACCTCTAAAAACAGGGATGAGTGGTAATTTTAGAGGGTGGAGGTTTGGGCTAACTTCACTGCCATCATGAACAAGGTCATCTACAGGGTGTACCACTTGAAAACTGGCCTAGGAAAGTATTTTTAAGTAAAATGTTTTTTTCTTAGAAGCACCTTGTCAATGAAATTCACCTAGTAGAAACAAGCTTATGCCTCTTTTTAATCCATTCTCACTTTCGAAATGTGTCTTATTCGGGGCAAGATTATGTTAACATTATTAATTTGCAGTAAAAGTTGCTCCCTCCTTCTTGGGATCTCAATCCTTATCCACTTTCCAATTGTAATGGTTTCCATGAGAGAGAAAATAGTCAGGTGCAGATTTCAAGTTGCTAAATGCAGTTTTCAGCCATTTTTTTATAAGATGAGAAAAATGAAATCAAAGATTTAAACTCAAAGAGCCATATTGGGAAAAAATGGACAAATACAAATGACATCAGTTTTGATATACACTAAAATTCAAAATATACAAGCTTATGTCATTTCATTTGCTATTTCAAGGTTTACAGCTATTGTATTAGTCATTTTGAATGTTTCCAAATGCTGTTTGTAGGTCTTTGAAAGCTTCATTTTTTGCCATTTATTTTCAACCTTTGACATTTGATAATAAAAGCCAATCTTAGTGCCTTTATTGCAATATTGACAACTATATGGACGGATAGAAGGCACCTATGTAGACTGATTCCATTGATATATTTTAGGCCATTTTCATTTTCTTTGTTCATTTTAATATGGCACACCCTGCAGACGCACTTTTTGAGCTCCCTTGTTGAGAAGCGACTCTCTCTTGTTCATCACGATCACGAAAATTGAAATGTACATACACCTGGCTCGCAACTGCTTGATGCTAATATGTCCAGTCGTACCCCAGAACTATGCATCTCCTTGACTTCTAAGTATCAGAAGGCCAAAAAGATGGATCTTACGAGACATGAGATATATATCACGTAATATTGGTAACATTAAAGGTCAACTCCTGCTAAAAATGACCAAAACTGGGTGTTGAGTACTTTCTATTTGACAAAAATAATGGCATGCCTATTCTTCAAGTCAATGATTTGTCGCACAATTCACGAGTGTACAGTCGGACCCAATCAGTTATAACATTGGCTTGTTTTAGATCCCAAAATACTAAATATTTCATCAACCAATTTTGAGATCGTTTGTTTGATGACTTACATATGTCTCTACCCTAGTCAATTCTGTTCTCATTTTGACAATAGGTTTAACACAAGTCTGATTAATCACCTTTTAACTGAACCACTCGCACTTTTTCCAAGCTACCACAGGCGGAAAAAACTGGGAGCGAGGCCCCAGCGCAACATTTAAAAAAGCGGCTACAAACCTGGATTACACTGTTCCATTAACCCCTCTTGATATGCTCGATTGAGGTGCGTTAGCACCACGATGTAAATATCAAATTTCGTTGATGATAAAGAAGTCGACTACTATATCTTGACTCAACCACATGGCGACATCATCGTCCCCATAGAATAAGCTTATCTACAGATCTCCCTTATTATACCCGTAGTTGTATGCCACATAGCGCAGTGGTTATACCCGTGAAATGGCACAATGCCATAAAAAAGGGGGCTACATCGGCAATATGAGTACTGAAAAAGATGGATCATTTGGATGCAGTCCTTTTAAGGCCATACATGGTCAATTAAGACTTCCCAATATTCTTTCTTTAGTTCCGGCATTTTGAATTTCAACTGTTTGTTCGTGACTTTCAACAGGCAGGCAGAAATTAGAACAATTTCTAAATGAGCCGGCTTGCAGTTAGGCTTCATTTTTCAGCTTGGTTAACTCGAAATTCCACGAGTAGGCTGAAAAAATGACTGTCCTGCCACTTTTGCTTGCTCGTGTATTTCCGCTCTAAATGAGCCGGTCTGCAGGTAGGCCTCATTTTTCAGGTAGGTCAGGTCAAAATTCGGCTAGGCAGGCTGAACAAATAGCTGGCCTGCCACTTTCGCCTGTCTGTGTATTTCCACCCTAAGCCCTCTTGATTATTGGTCATTCTTGTATTTTACTCAATTTTGCCTGAAATATTTTTTTCTGACTCAAATATTCAAGAAAATATTTATCTTTTTCTTGAAACAACCAAAATATTTAAAATATCGAGCAAAACCAGAGAAATATTTTTACAATATTTCATATTTTAAAAAAATAGAGCGAAAGAGAGACAGGAACGCAATTTGTTAATGTGATTAGCAAGTTGGATTTCGGGTTATGATAACTACGACAGCCAATGTCACAATGTCAAAAAGTCACGCTCTCTTAAGATTTAACTCTATTTTTGAATTGGCGCCATTTTGATTGGCTTTATTTTGTACACTCTTTTTATCCGCGCCATTATCATATAGTGACTTGTTTGATTAGTATTAGATAGTCTGAGATAGATGTCTCAGACTCAGGTAGACAATTAAACGACATCGAATTTAGTGGGCTTTGGCTCAAAAGATGTTGCAAACCCCTCCCAGTTAATTAAGATGAATATGGAAAGTTCAAATTCACATTAATTTGACTTCAACAACGAACTTTAAAGCGCTTTTCTTACCGTTAACAATTTGTAGAACTTGATGGACTTTTTCAAAGGTCGAAACATTGGCCAAAACCATCCCATTTTTAAGACACAAGGAGTTTGCATCTTGAAAGGACCATTGCTGATCTGGTAGCCAGTAATCAATATTACCACTCGTTGCTAACACTTTGGTGCGTGATGAACAGGTGGCTACTAAACAAAGTATTTTTTGGTATTATGATCTATGTTTTGTCTCACATGGTTTAAATTGCAATTACCCGTAGAGGTTGCAAGAAAAATGCCTCCATAGAGAAGGATGGCGAAGAGCCACATTTTTTACCCTTCTTGCAGTTTGAGTGACGGTCAACGATTGAAACCCTCAAGGAAAGTGTCAAACACTCCATCAATATGCCATTGAACATGAAACAATTTATCTAAAATTGTAACAACTATTTATTATTCTTTAAACTCGTACTAAAGGACAATCCCACGCTTGGTTGCAATGGCGCACTAACATTTTGACTCCTCAGCTTAATACGTTAAAAGTGGGCTGAACAAAAAATGCCAATAGAAACGCTAAAAATGCTAAAGTAAAAACACCATTCAAAAAATGCAAACAAATATGCCAAAACTTTCATACGAAAATACAAACAATTAGACTACATTAAATTTGCATTTTACTGGACACTTTATCAAAAATAGCGCTATTATGGAAGGGAGGAATTGACAAAATCATTTCAACCGTCACCAGCTTTAAACATTTCTTGAATCAGTCAAAATTAGTGCCTCAAAGAGCAAAAAGTCATTCAAAGTTCTTGATTTTCATTGACAATTTATCAAGTTAAGAATGGGTACCTCGGTGTTTGAAACATTGTTTTGGTGGGTCTTTTGTTCTTTATGAATGTAGCGTTAAGACAAGAAAGAGAGTACGGAGAGCTTTTGTTAGAAAAAAATTAAGAATTATTACAAAAATAATACGCAATTAATATAAAAAAAATAAAATAAAAAGCAATTTTTTAAAACTTTGTTGCATGATTTAAACTTTAAAATTCTTGAAATTACAATTATGCAATTGCAATTACATTTGCAAGTAATCATAATTGTAATTAATTATATTTGAGATCAAACTAATTGTGATTAATTACATTTGAGATCAAAGTAATTGCGATTGTAATTTATTGTATATAAGATAAAAGTAATTGCAATTAATTACATTGGAGATGAAAGTAATTGAAATTGTAATTAATTACATCTGAGCCCATGTAATTGAAATTATTTATTACAAATCACAATTGCATTTTCACTTACTTAAGCAGTTCTGGGATCAGGAATTTCGCAGATTTTCCCCCGCCCTTCCAATATTTTTTGGTGTGTCAATTGATTCACAAAAAGCTCATATGTTTATGATGATGCTCTTTCACATTATGCACATGGAAAGAAAGGAGTTCAAGCTTGGTTTGAAAAAATAATGTGATTGAAATGTAATTCAATGTATTTCAATTACTTTGGGAAAGTAATTGCAATTGTAATCAATTATATTTGAAAATGAAGTATTTTTTGTATTGTATTGTATTTGTATTATATTGTATAAACTACTCATCATCAAAAATAATGATAAAAGAGTATTGGTATGAAAGAAATGAGGAATTGACACGGTCTTCCGAATGGCTTTTTAGGTTTGAATCAAGATACCCAAAGACATCATCACCAGGGCCACCAGATAGTTGTAAATTACATTTTACAATGTAATTACCAAAATCTGCGATTTTTGTCCAAAATTACATAAATGGGGAAAATTTTACATAAATATGGTTAAATTTATTGTTTCAATAAAACTGATTTGGAAAAATGTTTAATTTACGACAAAGTCAAGATAAAGGAGCAAGAATATACAATGTATTACATTTGTCACTAGGAATATTTAGTTTATCATCAGGTCCGCTAGATAGTTAACATTTTACATTGCAGTTACAAAAATGTGCAATTTTTATCCGAAACTACAAAAATTGGGAAAATTCCGAAAGAAATGTAGAAAAATGCCTGTTCTGTTAAGAATGATCAACAAAAAGGATGTCAAAATCAAAATACGAATAGAAGCGATTAAATTTGCAACAATTGAGACGAAAATAATTATTTTAGCATCTTTTCCTACCTATGAAACAAAATTTAGATGATGCAAGTACGAAATAGGTTATTTTTGAGGCAATATGTGACCAAATTACCAAAAAGATTACCAAAAAGTTCGATTTTGTTACATTATTTCTCAAAAAAAACTACCAAAAATAATACATTTTTCAGCGATATTTTTTACATAAATTTGGTGGCCCTGATCATGACACTTTTTGGACCCAAAATTTTATGGGGGAACAACTTTACTTTTATTGTATTTTATATGAACAATAGCTGAAAATGTAGTAATTTGAGCATAAAACGAAATAACACCAACAAAAAAGAAGAAAAATGTAACCCATAGACCACTGTATTACCTTGATTGAGAAGGTAGCTTCAGAATTTATCATATTTGCTCCCATTCAAGGGAATGTCTTATATTTTAAAGGAGTTGTGGTTTATGTAACAAAGAGTTTCTACACCAATTTTCAGCTCAATCAAACAACGGAGTTCAAGGTTATACGCCTTTTAAATTTAGTCAGGCAAAGGCGGAAAATGAACTCATTCTACCTCTTGTTGCAAGATCTTGCAACAAGAGGTCAGGTAGCGCATAGGACGGGCTCATTTTCCGCCTACGCTGACCTGAACTTCAAAGAAGGGTAACTTTTGACTCCGTTCTTTGATTGAGCAGAAAATTGGTGGATAAATTTCTTGTTACATAAACCACAGCTCCTGTAAAATATAAGAAATTCTCTTGAATGGGAGCAAAGATGATAAATTCTGAAGCTACCATCTCAGTCCAGCAAAACCGAGGTCTATGACTAACCCTAGAGGGCTAACCAAGAAATGACACTCCAAAAATATTTGTGAGTCACCAAGCCTGCACTGCTTGTGCAATGGGATTTGACGATGAACATTTACGAAGTAATGATGAAATTTAACAAGTTACGTGCTTCACAACCCGAACTTGTGTTTTTAAGGAGTCAGTGGCAAAATTGCATATATGGAGACGAGGTAATCTTGACCTCTCATGGGAGATGTTCGAACTAAAGTCAGCTGCTTGTTGAGATTCGATTTTGGGTGGTCAGGAGACAGACAGCCTTAAGCACCCAGCCAAGGTTTTGCCAAGGTGATTGTCTTCCTCCCATCACAAGAAATAAATATCTATATAAAGACACATCTAATTACTTTAATCCTTGATGAGACTGTTCATGAGGTTGCACAAGAAACTGATAGAAACAACTGTGCCATAACTATCGGGGCTATAAACTGAACCAGGATAATGGTGGAAACAAGTTTATTGAACAAGATCACGATGAAGTGGCATACCAAAGACGACCCAATAAAGATAAAGTAAATTTGTTAAGTAAACGTCAGAAATACCCAGGGGACTTGAACAATTTACGGAGGAAGAGCATTCGACAAAAATATGAATATACAACAACAACGATCTTGTCTATATCTGGCAGCAATGTTTGCTCTCAAAATTGTAATATTCGGAACATTTTCATTTGCTTAATTGCTCGCTCCAAATGGATTCTTATAGCAGAACATTGGTAATCTTCTCGGTTTTGTTTTTCCGTCAATTGGAAGTCTCCACCACAAAATGGAGGCATTACACAAAAGGCACCACACCTTTTGGCCTCTTCTACAATTTGAGGGAAGCCTAAAATATTAAGATGCAATGTTTAATCTGACATTGAGCGAGATGACGTCGTTCAATAAAGGATTTTTGGTCTGACTTACCTTTGTCTGCCAAAATGAGGTCCCCAGGCCACAGAAGTTCTTGGAACCTGCTATCAATAGTGAAGTGACAATCAGTCACATCTCCTTCATAGCACTTTGAAATGAAGGTAATGACGCAGGAGGGTGCAATGCAGATCAAAAACTTCAAGGTGTGTGCAGCTTTATAACTTGAGTAAGTTAAAATGCTTCCTTGAATGTCCAATGGCGCCTCAATTTTGACTTCACTGGCGTCAATGATGCCGGTGCAATTAGGAAATCCCTATTTGAATGACTTAAAAAGAATGGTTTTGATGGCTGATTGAGAGACCCATTAAACAAGCTTGTCACTTACAATGAATAAGATTTCAAGAACTTGAGAGAAAAGTTGAGAGGCATATCTGTCACTGATGTTAAAAATTTAGCCCAAAAAATGTACGACAAATTATCCTTCAGTTTTATAAGAAACAAGACCAATTTCCATTTTACAGAAAACTTAGGGCTTGCTTTAAGCTGGGGGCAAATACTAAGTTGTATTGTTGTAAAAATTTTCTCGGAAACTCCACAAACTGAGTTGAAGGTTTTGCTCCTGTCAGGTCATGAGCAGAAAATGGGGAATCGAATTATCCTTGGATTACAGGCTTTGATCTCACGTACTGGTCATCTGCGATTACTTCCAGAACAGTCTGAAAATGATATAATAGATTAAATGAAAATAACATAAGTGAAGGGTTGGAAAAAGGATTGATACATACCAACAATCCTTGATTGAAATATCCTGGTGATAGTATCTGGCATCTAATATTATTGTCTTCTTGCGACCATGAAAACCTGAGGCTGTCTCCAAGAATGTAATCATGAAGTCCAGAATCCGTTTGACAAGCAACATCTTTTGGCCAGTCTTTATGTTACATTCTTCTTTATGTCTTCCCTCCACATTTTGTCTGATGGCCTCTTCCAATTTGAATTTCTGGATCACTAATGAACGCTTCTTTTCCAACAAACAATCCTTATCAGTTAGGCTAGGATTTTTATTAAAAAAATATAAAATATTTTTTTGAATATTTTCTGGAATTTTGTTGAAAAAATAAATATATATCTGTCATTTTGAGGATCTCTTTTTATTTTCCTTTTCCACATTTGAATTCCCTGCCTTTTGGATGCACAACTGCTGTTAGGTGAGAAAATGAACAAAGAAAATATTGGGTCTCCGCCTTGTCATCCATCAATCATCGATCACCATGAGTATATCTAACAAGAGGAAATGACTTGCCAGCCTTAACACTGGCAAGGACTTTCCCTACCAAATACTCGATAACAGAGAGAGCTCCATCTCCTGTGGGCCCTGTGAGAGCCTGGTAAAAGCCAGTCGCAAGGCGTAACTTCAGCGACACTTGAAGACGTCCAGGCACATGAGCAATCTCAAGCTGAAGGAGACACATGTTGCCAAGAACCAGGCACACATTGAGGATGTGTTGCAAAAAAGAAGACTCCTTCAAAATCTGAAGAAATTGGCAGGGAACTCTGTTCAGTTTTCTTGGCTGCCAATATTCCTTGGTCGAAGTTGGAGCACCCCAAATTCTGCGTCTTTCTGGAAGAGCGCCTTGCCGTATCCATCCCAAAAGAGTCCGGGCTGCACAAGAACTACATGCCCCAATGCTACGAGGAAGTAGCCTCCCAGATCAGGGCTAACCTCAGTGGTTTCCCCATTTGGATCAGTGTGGATGAATCCTCTGACTGCTTGGGACGGGCCGTTGGAAATGTGATTTGCGGAAGACTTGATGCCGAAAAGTACCACCAGCCTCACTTAGTCCTCTGCAAGTTCCTTGAGTGAACAGACAGCGTCACCATTGCCCGTTTTGTGAATGAGGCTGTGCTTTGGATTTCCCCTGATTTTGACTACAATCTGGCAAAGGTCTTTGTGACTGACGGCGCAGCCTACATGGTCAAAGCCGGCTAGGATATGCGGTTGTTTTTCCCGAACTTGCTTCACCTGACTTGCACAGCCCACGCATTGCATCTGTGACTTGGTAGTGGAGAGCTTCCCTGAGGTCAACCGCCTGATTTCCAGCACAAAGAAGGTGTTTATGAAAGCTCCACTGAGGCGCGCCAAGTTCAGAGCTTGCTGCCCTGGCATCCAATTACCCCCTGCACCTGTGTTGACCAGGTAAGATACTTGGGTCAGAGCAGCCGTCTGGTACGCGCAGTACTTCAAGGAGGTGAAGGACATGGTTGACAGCTTCACAAGCACCGACGCCAGGTGCATTGCTGAGAGCCAGGAGCAGTTTGTCAAGAGCTGCGTGATCAGGGACCTCACTTACATCCTTTCCAACCTGGCCATCCTGCCCATGACCATCACCAGCCTTGAGGAACAGGACCTGCCCTTGGACAAGGGCCTCACACTCATTGACAACACCAAGGCCAGGCAGGAGAGCTGCCCTGGACCTGTTGGAAGGGCTCTGCAGGCCAAGATGAAGAGTTTGCTTTCCAAGAATCCAGGTTTGGAAACAGCCCGAAAGGTCCAGAAGGCCATTGTTGGTGAGGGAGACCTTCCGAATGGGATGCCTCCGTTGGATGTTGCCCAAATGAAGTACTTGCCAACACCAAGTGTCAATGTTGAGTGTTCCTTCTCCCTATACAAGAACGTCCACTCTGACAGAGGTCAGTACCTCACCGAAGAAAACTTGTCGATGATACTGGTGGTTCAATGCTTCTTCAACAGAGGGCAAGAAGATAAATAGACTGAGATGTTCAGTCTGTACCAAAAATGCAACGCGATTTTTTGAATATTTTAAGTGTTTGGGCAAATATTTCCCTCTTTTTTGTCAATCATGAATGTTTGGCTACTTTTTGCTGAATATTATTCCAAACTCTACTAATCAGTCTCTAATTCTCTCATTTTGGCAATTCAACGAATTGATTGACTTCATTGAACGAAAAATGAAGATGGCGTCCATTATTAAAATGGCAGAAAAAACTATAGTAGTAGAAACCAATAAGAGGAAGGAGAAAAAAGTTCGTATGAAAAATGTAAAAGGGGAGGAAGGCAATTAAATAAGACGAAAAAAAGTCTGTTGCAACCTAAGCCAAGAGCAACCCAACCAAGCTAAGAAAGAACAATTGACTTCGTTGTATAAACAAAAACAAACAACACAAACAAACGAACAACAGCGGACAACAGAAACGCAATCGTTGGATCTTCAGAATACAGCGTCCTTCTCCAACGTTGGGACACCTTAAAAAGGAAGCTTCCAACAAGGAGGCTCAAAAAGCATGCCAAACCCCTATTTTGGGTTTTAATACAAAATAACCTGATTACTGCAACTAACAACAGACATCTAGAACTGTGAAAAACCTGAAAAGAGATTAAGAGCTATGGAGAAACATGAAAGAGAATACGCAAACAACTGATACTAATAGAACAACTGGAACTGATAGAGAAAGAAGGAATGAGTTAAATGCTAGCATAGAAATAAGAATACTAATCAAAGAATATGGAAAAGAAGAAAAAGCTAAATAATACAAAATGGTTTACCTTGAATCCACGCGACCACCACACAAACACAGCACAACACTTAGTCCAAACCGGCGGAATTATCAACGTAAAAGACGTCGCGTCCCCTCACAACAGACGAGAGAAGGTTGTTAAATATACACATTAGAATGCAACAAATGCCAAATGAAAATACAAATAAATGCTTTTGATTGCTTGCTTTTGAAGAAAAGCTTTTGATTGCGTTGATCATACCATAATACTCAGAAAGCTTCACCACTCTGGGTTCCGAAATGAGGTGAACATGTGGTTCAGTAACTATCTATCAGGAAGATGGCAGTTCGTCGACTTGAACGGAAATTGCAGTGGAATGTCTGAAATAAATTGTGTTGTACCCCAAGGAAGCATATTGGGGCCTTTGCTTTTCCTACTTTATGTTAACGATCTTCCGCGTGCAAGCGGGTTTTCGACAACACTTTTTGCAGATGATACCACTCTTCAAATGTTTGGCAACGACCCAATTTCTTTACAAATGGGTGCTCAAAGTGAGTTGGAAAAGATTTGCTTATGGATGTCAAAAAACAAATTAACAATAAACATTGGCAAGACAAAATACATGATTGTCAAACATTGTAAGGAAAATGCAGAATTCAATTTTCAATTGAACGGCAATTGGTCAGATAGGCAAGAATAAGGAAGATAAATCTTATAAGTTCTTGGGCGTTCATTTAGACAATAAACATAATTGGAAAGCTCATGTCAACTATTTAGGTAACAGTATTAAACGAACTCTTTTCACCCTCTCAAGAATAAAGAAATGCATTCCAATTAGTATTAAAAACAGATTTACAATGCCTTGATTAGCAACAGAATTGAATACGGCATTGAGTTCTTCGGAAAATGTTCAGCTATCAAAAATATTGAGGTAATCCAGAAGAAGGCACTAAGATGGATAGAAAATAAGAATTATAATTGCCACTCGACCGAGATATGTATAAGGCAAAAACTTTTAAAAATAGAAGATATCAGAAAATGGAAAATTCTGAAATTAATGAGACAGGTTTATTGGAATGAATACCCAGTCATTACTCACGACTTTCAATTTACAACAGGCAGGCTTGGGATTTATTGCAGAATTCCAAAGATTAAAACTACATGGGCTAAGCGAATGCCTGATGCCAAATTCCCTTGAGTCTGGAACCTCTCATTAGTACCAAATCCTACCTCCAAAAAAAGTGCGTTCTCTTCACAAACAAAACGATTG
>JAAGOF010000292.1:20266-52064 GCA_010645155.1 Tigriopus japonicus
TTGGGCACACTGCCGACAAATCGATTTGTTAAATTACACTCATATGAAGTCATGAATAGTGTAGCAAGGGGACATTCTTGTCTGATAATAAAGTACATGCTAAGTTTAGAAACAATGTTTATCTATTTTGTCATTGTTATTAGTGTTCCTTTTCAGAACAAATTTTGCTGACAGACGTCTTAAGTGCGTTTGAATTGTGCACTGAGGCCATCGCCAATCGCCAAGTGTTTAACCGTGGTACTCACGAGAAACTGGGACGATTTTCGAGTGTTCTCCAGGGTCATTGCGCTGGAATTTTCCCCGGCTATGCAAGCATCATCGAAGAAAGAAAAGGCCAATTACGAGAGGTTTTAGGCCTTCGACCTGAAGATCAAATCATAGTAGATCCAAACATCCCGCCCTCCCTGCTCCCAAATAATTCCGTTATATCGACCCCAGATCATTCGGTTGACAATATGCGGGCTGTCGGACCCTCGATCGAAATGCCAAAAAACCTGTCTCCGTGCAAGATTTTTCCTAATGAAAACAACAGTCCTGCGCTCAGGCAAGATCTTTCTCAAGATTCTGAAATCGACAGATTGCTCCGTCGATTTCCGGACATGGATCGAGACGAGCTCAGTATGTTGGTGGATGAAACGAGACAGTTCCACGGCGAGTCTTTGACGGATGAAGCCCTTTTTGAGGCCATCGAAGAGTTTCGTCGAGTCGAAGGTTTCTCCATTTTGGCGCCAATGGAGTCTAACACGGCGGGAAAAGGTCTCGAAGGAAACAATTCTTCGAAGGGTGCGACGGCTGAGACGAAAACATTGGTGGATGATTCCGTTCACGACATCTTTGTCGAGTTGCTGCAAAACATGTCTGCCTCTAGGACGCAAGGTAAAAATACGAATGGCATTGCACTTTCAGCTCTTTTGAATTGGACGGTTTCAGTAGTACGTGATGGTTTGACTCTCTCTCATTTCAGCTCCGATGGAAGACTTTTGGGTAGACGACTGCACGGTTTGTCTCGAACCATTGGGCATCACTCATTTGGAGACCTTGCAGCCGTGTGGACATCGCTTTCATGGAAAATGTATTAGAGATTGGCTTTCACAACAGAGAGATTGTCCCCTTTGTCGCAATCATATTCTGTTGGATGAGGATTTTCCGAAATTGTGAATGTTAGTACCATCTAACATGCAAGGACTTGTCGCCGTTGGATTTCGGCGTTGCTTCCAACAAAATTCTGAACTATTAGACATTGGTTCCAACGCCAATTGGTAATAATCATCGCAACTTAGGACTTTGGTGAGATTTTTGATCTAATCTGTGATATCCTGCGGTCTACAATAAAGGGCGTGAAAAATAGAGTTGTTATTTGTTACTTTTGGCGTGCGAAATGAAGAAATGTGGAAGCCAGAGTGTAGTTTGTACCAGTTCCTAGCTTTGGTAGAGGGTTCAATTATGTCCACCGAAATTAAAAATACAAGAGAATCTAGTATTAAACATACTTTGTAAGTATAAGTTGCGTTTCTACGTTTTCGCAGTTCGATTTGAAGTCGATTTTTCGTTGATACTCGATCCAATTTCTGGCCAAAAATGTTTCTCCTCTTTCCCTCTGCAAGAAGGACACGTGAAATACGGAATGTTTACTCGGGATGCTTTATTGAACACTATGCGATTGAATGACAGGAAACAGCAATGCCAACCATTGTAGTGGTATGAATGATAATAGAATTGTAGGTAGTGTACTTAGCAATAATATTCACAATGATAATAATGATCATGATAATAATAATTGTTGTAATAGTAGTGGTATAGTAGTAGTAATAATAATAATCATAATGATAATAATAATAATGCCAATGTAAGTAATAATAGCAGCAATATGGTTTAACGATTTCGATAGAGTCCCTATATTATTGAGACCGAACAACATCACCGTGATGGGTTGGCTTGCTCTTTGTTGAAAAATGACAAGAGTAGTCCTTGTCGGAGCGATACGAGTCCAACCTCGATAAGAACTACAACTTGTGCAGCCGCAGCTCAACCGGGGGATGATCATGATGATGTAGATGATGCAGAGATAACGATGACCAAACTCGATGATGATTGCTCTCGAGGAAAACAATTGTTCAAGTTGAGTACTTCACCATAGTTTTAAGTAGCCACCCGCCCACCAGATGACGATGGCTCCGATGGCAGCGCCGCAAAGAAGCATCATGATTTTTTTCTGAAAATCAAATCACTTCGTCACAGAAACCCCGCAAACAAGCTTCCCTTGCTCATTTGCTTGATCTGTCTGGTGGTTATCTTTTTTGATAGCAAACAATGAACGCTCGATCAACGAGCTCCTACTCTCTGTGTCTTTCACCAAGAACTCGTGAACGCCAATCAAACGGAAGATGGACGAGGATAATCCTGGCGCGATTTGGATGCAAATAGGCAGAAAACCAAGGAACTCAAATGGGTCAGAGGATTTATTCGAAACTAATTGCAAACAAGGAAAACAGAATGAATTGAGCCTATGATAAAAGGGTAGAAAATATTTGGAGGTGCTGAAGTATATTATACTACAGCACACTATTGCGCACGAACAACAAATCATCATAAAAAATGAACTACGAGTAATAATGATAATAATAATAGTAATAATATAATGACAATAAAAAAAATTGGATAGCAAGAATCGTTACGTAAGCAAAGTGATAAAAATATATGTATAGACTAATGCACCGAACCTAAGAATCACATGTTTCCAGATAACTGATTAGATACCATAATGACAATGACCGTCAATATCACGACAATGGAAATCACGAGGCAGAACAAAAGAATGATCTTTTTCTGAAACGAAAGCAACAACTCAACGCTAAATCAATCAAATCAAAGATAAGGAAATCAAAATTAGAAAACTCGAGAGAAAAAGGAAAGATACGTCGAAAAATAATCATTGGCAAAAGACTTACTGAGCAACACGTATCGATAGTCATAATGAGATCAATTTGGTGAAATCAACTTACCCGTCTCGCCTTCGACTGGTACTTTAGAGCCTTCTTTGTATCTTGTGTGGCAGTCTGCACATAGTCTACGGCATGTTCCACGTGGTACTCGATACGATCGATCATTTCACCCTGAAACAACGGCAAAGTAAAATATCAGGCCCAGTTGAAAAAACAGAAGACCAAACTTTGCTACGATTGCTTTCGAGGAGAGTGCCACTCCAGTCCTTTTGTTTTGTTTTTTAACCTCACCTGACTCTCGACCAGCATAGCCATGTCCATGAACATGTCATGGAGCTCTTTAATGGAATGTTCCAACTTGATGATGTCGGCATGTCGCGCCTCGATATCAGCGAGGGTCTGTTTGGCAGCCGCCGTGTCCATGATGATGCCTTGAGTAAACACAGCGGAATTGCCTTGCTCCAACATATCTTCGAGTTCGGCATCGGTGGTGGTTCGACCCGCGATTTCCATTTGGCGTTGGATGCGGTTCTTGCAACGCTCGCGATAGTCTGTTTGCGTGCGGTTGTACTCGGTCATGACCTCAACGAATTTACGCGAAAGCGTTGAGTGTTGAGTTTTCCGAATTCGCAAATCCGCCGACGCCTTATTGATGTTCTCTTCGGCTTCGATGTTCTGTTCAATGACTGCAAGGAATCCAACCTACTATGAACATACTTGGGCTAGTGTGCCAAAAAGGAACCGAGAATGACTTACCTTTGAGTTTAGCCCGCACTTTGTTTGCGGTTTTTTTGATATCCGACATCAGATCTTCCAGATCTTGCTTCATTTCTGTGAGGATTAAATTGTTGCAACAATTTCAGTCTTCAAAAGGTAAGTAGGTCGCAATGAAATGAATGGCAACTTACTCTCGTCATTTTGGGGTGCAGAGAGGATCGAACTGTGCTTCCTCTTGACCTCCTCGACGTTATTCTGGATCTTGTCGATGTTTTCGCGGATTTCTTCCACCTAAGGCAGCAAAGAAGAACCAGCCGTTAGGTTGACTATCTATCTCTGCGATAGTTCAAACGTATATGATTAGCTTATTACTTACTTCTTGGAAGAATTCGTCCATTTTTCCTCCCTCCATATTGACCGCCATGTCTTCGCCACCCAGGTCATCCTCGTCGCTCTGGGCCTAAAATCGTTAAAAGAAATGAGAAAATTGAACCGGAATACGGAAAAGACCTTTCTTCTACTACACAAACAGTTCCAGTTTGGTCATAATGAGAATTGGGAGACTCGTGATTTCATTGACTACACGTTACCTCCTTTGTTACCGGATATTATTGCAATTTCGCTCGCTCGTAACGGAACCCGCTTTTTTACCAAGAAAATAACTAGTGACCGTTACACCCCGTAAATAGTTAATGTAGTGTTGCGCCCATATTCAGTTCCCAGTAGGGGCGTGTGCACGTCGTGCACGTACTTGGGATTAGTCGAAGGTCCGTCCGCAAAGCGTTGGACTACTCCTCAAACTTGAACCTTGGAGAAAGTTTTATCATCGTTCTGAACGTCATGTACGCTTTAACGGGAGGATACTTGATGTCGTGGTAAGCGCAGTTTCCTGTAGTGAGAGAGGTCTAAGGTTCGATTCTCCTCCCCGACCTCTCTCAGGGAAACTTTTAGACGCTATTCTACACCCGCAGACGGAGAACCAATCTGATACTGGGCAAGAGATTGCCTATCGAAAAACTGGATAATGTGATGGCTGGCTTCGCTGGCCGTGCGAGAATCAAACCTCCGACCCTAGCACCCACAATTACAGAAAAAGAACGATAAATCTGGCTTATTAAGTGAATAAGTGAATATGGTCTCTTTCAAATCGCAATTCGTCTCGAGGACTTTGAGACCAATTCCTGTACTCTATTTTCTCAACAAAACCCAAGAACATCATCCCGTTAGCATTCTTTCACCCATTTGTACAAAACTGCGTAACTGCGTATGCGTGGACAGTGTATTATGGCTTGATTTTTAATCGCCGAAAATGAGGATTTTATTTTCTACCTTTCTACTTGACAACCATGTTAAATCGTGAATCTGAAGGCACACCCATTCATTCATTCGGTCAGCCAGTAAATGATATTGTAAGCAACGTGCCTCCCGAGCTAGCCCTTCACGCTCAAACGTCAACAACATAGCTTGGTCATCCATCGCCTATCAGGTCAATCCGATTCACCTTGGATTAGATTCATGCCAGTTGATGGTTGATCACGAGGTTTCATTTTGTTCCAAGCATGCATGGACCAAGCCAGCTAGCCAGCTGGCTGCTGAGGCCTGAACAGGCCTGAACAGGCGGGGCTGCTGTCGGCGTGGATCCACCAACCAACCAACCACACACACACACACTCAGATCCTCCATTGGGGAACACGTAAAAAAGAAAGAGAGAGAGACACACACACACACCTACACCCTAAAAGAATCATACAGCCCAGATGATCTAGGCCCTAGGTGAAACGTGCTCTGGTACTCAACATGAATGAATGGATCTCCATTCCAAGGATGACCATGACTGGCGTAGTAGTAGTAGTAGCAACAACAAGCCTTGACCTCGCATGCTCGCTCTCTCGTTCGGATTTCTACTTTCTTTAGGTCTCTCTCCCCCGTCGGGATGGTCGGTTTTTGAGGCCGTGGTGTGTGGTGTGCTTGCTATGTGCTATGTATGCATGACCTCGGACCGCTGCGCAGGGATGGTTCTGCTCATGATCGCCGAAGCTAGTTTGCGGGTGTTGGGTGGGTGTGTCTGAGATACTTACGGCTCGAAGGGCTGCCAATCTGTCTTTGGGCATGGTGTCGGATGACTGTGTAGCCGCCGCACGAGATGGATGATGGTTGCCAGCCGCACTCAACCACTCGATCGACGAGTCCGTGGGTGTGTCTTTGGGTCAGTCAATTCGTTAGCCCCACCCTCAACACCCACACGCCCACAACAATATCTGAATGGCCCTCAAATGAGACACACCAACACCCCCGAGGTGATTTCCCTGAGCATATCCCCACCCAATGCCAATGTTGGAACAAGAACTAGTAGCCCAAGTCGTGGTTGCCACATCTTGTAGCAAGAACAGTGCCATAAAAATGCCATCGGAAACGAAGAGCTGCCAAACGTGCGACAACGAAGGATAGCCACATGTATTGAAAGCATCGAGTCCTTATCAACATAGAGAAATTCATATCTGGGCACAATCAAGGGGTTGAATGAGTTGCCCTTGGTTCAATTCAGCAAATTCTGCTGCTACTTCAATAGCTTTCGGTTGCTTTGTCTCAAATTGGAAACCAACTCAAAATTCTAACTTTGATATTTTCTTCCTCGTTTTTTGCTGTGTTGACAGAGGTCAAAATGAAATAAAATTCTAGTCATTTAATGCTCCTTATTAATTTTAGTGAAGCACCCCAATTTATTCAATTGAAGGCTATAAGGGATAACAAGTCCATGCACACTTTACCTTTATGGACTCTTGAATTGAACTTAATTTATGAGTTGATTTACGAATGGATGTCTGCATGCATGTTAGTACATACATGAACAAATTTTGTTTGAAACGAAATCTAAGAGACTCGATAGAACATTATTGGAATCTTCAATTATCGTTCAACATATTTGGAGTTGAGAATAATAGTTGCCATGAAAACGCAAATTTTAGTGGTAAATGTCACTCGAAGTAAAAGAACTGACTGGAAGGCAAATATGTACTATTTTGTTGAAATGAAATCAGTTTAAAACTGCCACTGAAAAGTTATAAGAAAATAGTTGCCATTTTGCCCAAAAGTGGCATCAAAAAATACCATCTGTCAACTACGCTAGCAATATTAGACGGTGCAGTAGTAGCAGATCTCGAGAAAAGGAGGAGAAACAGGCGGATCGGAACGGTTGGGACTGTCCGATAGTGGGACAGTGCCTCTTAGGCATAAAGCACTGCCTCTACCACACACAGGATCCTCCGCCTTCCTTGTCTACCTTGTGCCCTCGTATGCCCCTAGTTCTTCCTCAAACCAGCTCATACATTCAGGCATGCTTCTCACCCTACTTGCTCGGCCCATCATCGCCATCGTTAGCCATTCGTCCTGCCATCAGGGCGAGATATTTTTTCTTTCGGACACTTTTGTCCATGTCCCATAAGGGGAATGTCTCGAAAAAGTTCTTCGTTTGGTATGTCAAAAGTAACTATATGAATCAAGCACACGAAACAATATTCCTTTGATTATTTAAAAAAGCAGAAGGATGAAATGTAACAAATAATTTGTCTCCATCAGCCATAAACTAACAAAGAAATATAATCTTGACAACGCAAGGTTCTTAATTTTCAAAAGAATTCGTTAATTTGACAAATTACTAAAACCACACCAAATAATTTGCTGATTGAAAACCTATTTGAATGGCTTGCAATGCTAAATGAAGGTCTGAGCATTTAAATGAATTAAGGTGTTCTTCAAGCATTTATCGTAAGGCTTTATATAAGCCTTTAATTTATCCATGTTCAGGCACATTTTAACAAATGGTCTTTAGGTGCATTAGGTGTTAATGCATATATTTTTGTTTAGTTATTAGGTTGGACATCTATTTGGCGTTTCAATAGAGCTGCAATAATTATCCTCACATCTTTATTTGTTTTTGATTAGTTGCTTAGTTCTTATTGCTCCTTTCATACAAGGTAGAAAGTCAAAAACCTTCCTTGGCACAAATAGATGTTGTACCAAGATAATCAAAATATCTTAACCACCAAGAAGAAAATGTTTACCTTAGAAATCCAAACACTTCTTTAAACTGGAGCAATTTTGAAGCCAGTAAAAAAATCAAAAGAGGCCAAGCCAATCCTAAGTAAAAAGATTTGTCAAAGCCAGGGCATAAATCTAGAAAGGAATGCCTAAGGTTGACGTGCTCTTTTGACTTCTAGCCTCCTTTAGAAAGAGTAACTTTGTCTAGTCCAGTCAATGTCCCTTGACTCAGTTAAAAATTTACAATCATTCTTTTAACAAAAATAAACCTTGAAAATCTTGGAGCTCCCAGATAACTATTGATTATAATTCTTTGCATTCCAAGTTTTTCTTGAGGAACTTTGTGTTCAATACTTGTCACACACTAACCCACCCTGCCATCCACGGGCTTGAGAGACACGAGAAAGGAAGGAAAGTGAGTAAGAAAGAAAGAAAGGAGGGACCTCTTATTCCATTCTTGGCCACATTTCTCCCTGCTAATCCACTAAAGCTCTGAGCATGGACAGCCCATATCCTTACAGGATGCGAAAACCGCTTGTTTCTTGTTTCTGAGAGCCCAAAACGATCTCAACGAACAACCTGTAGGGAAGTATAATGGACTCAATATTCATTATTTTATTCCAATTCAGTGTTAGAATTGTCTATACATCCTTCCTACATGTGTATTTGTCCCTTAAAAATGATTAAAGGCACCAAATTTTTGGGTAAATCACATTCACCACTCCTCATCAGGGTACCCTATTTAACTTATGTCAGGACACACTAATGGTTTTAAATTGAAAGTTCATAACAAAACCATCAAATTGAAGAATATAGTACTTCATAAAGGTGACCTATTCCTTACTGCATTCTGGATGAACAAACATATAGAAGGGATTACCAACAACTCAAAAGAAGTGACAAAGAATTTGTTCTATTTAGAGCTTCCTCTTTGTTTGGCCGATAAAAATGATGATATTTGGCTTTTAATTGATTTCAAGCATTTAAGATCCTATGATAATGACTAAATGATGTTTTTATGGGACAGAATGTGTGTACTGTAGCAATGAGCTTAATTGTCAATAAAAGAGCCATATTTCTTGAAGCAGATGCCCAATTTTCATGAAACGCTGTGTGAGTATTGTTAAACAGGAGACGGGGCATCGTGGTTAGTGCAGTTTCGTACAATGAGAGGGGTCCTAGGTTTGATTCTCCTCCTTGACCTTTCTCAAAGAAACTTTTAGACACTGTTCCACACCCACAGATGGAGAACCACTCTGATACTGGGCAAGGCTCAACCCTCAGACCATAGCACCCACAATCCAAAAAAATCCATTGCTTGGAATTGGTATTTTTGTATCAATGCTATATATACTCAAATTACATTGTGCTATATTCTCAGTTTTGTATGAGATATTATTTTGTAGCTTCTCAGAAATTCTTGGGATCAGAAGGCTTCATTATTAAAACTAATGGTAGGAAAAGGAGCGCCATCTAGTGCTGCAACTGTTCTTAAGTGATGTTTGCTATCAAACACTAAGATTTTTAGGGCCGTTTTGGAATCCGTGTCAGTTGAAGCTCGTGACCAGTGATGAGAGGTTCCTGGTGTGTTCAGTGGGCTTGGCGAGTGTACCACCGTGGGGGGCCTATCCTCGGGGTCGACTCACCCTGCAGAATGGCTGCTTTTTACCACACGAGGTGCTAGGCCTTAGGCCGGCTTCATCAAAATCTAATGCATGGCCCCCAAATGAAAAGAGGAAACCCAGCTCGAGGAAAGAGAGGAAAATATTGACAAGGACAGCTGATAAAGGGTACCTATGGGCCGATTTGGCTAGGCTCCATCCTTTTAGAAAAGGGAACCAGAGAAAGGGCACTTTGGGTCATGCTAGGCTCGACGGACCCTCCAAGAACTCTAGGCAAGACAGTACTAAATTGACAGCGGAACCACGTCTCAATGACGTTTTGTCACAGGTTCTTCCAATGGAATAACAAAAATTCACTCAACCTCGTGCTGTTTGTCTTAGCACCATGTTACGATCTACTGGGAAATTCACTTCAAAGCATTCTTGAAGTACTGTTTCCAATCGAAATGGCAATCAATCATGACTAGCACGTTGCAGAATCACTTGAGCGCAAGGATTGAAGGTATTAAAAATGATAAGAGCCTCAGGAAGAATAGAATTAAAAGGATTAAAAAAGTTCTGTGTTATGAAGATCATGCTGCTCTCTAAATCAATCCTATCCATATGGATACTGGAAATAGAATTGGAGTCTTTTCTTGTCACTTTCAGCATTTCAATTGGAACAACCGCTCAACAAATGATCCACTGACAGGTTGGTGCCTCTTTTCTAAACACGCTTAGTGTGTGTGGGCTCTTACACATTCAGGGGCTTCCCAGGCTGCATGTAGCCTCTCCAAAGGTGGTGCGCGAAGCCTTGGTCCCTGGTGGTTGTTATGTGCCCATTCATATACACATACTACCGTACATACAAACAAACGTGCCTGAGGCCCTTCTCTGGGCTTCATGGGGCATCGAAATCCAATCTTATATTGCATATAGCCCTATTCGCCACTGCCCACCCCCATCCAAGGACATTTACTTCAAACAGGCTTCTTTGGTCCTCCAGGAAGAGACTAGCAGGCTTTAGTTATGTAGCAAGCTAGTTGAGTGTATGGACGGTTGGATGGTTGGTTGAATGGCGAGCTTCATTTGGGCTCTCGTTGCTCACAAGGCCAAATGGTTGGCCTTGGCAGTCCCTTTTAAAGGCATCAAGGGCCGTTCGAAAGGAAGATCTATGTAGGAGGGGAAAGCTTTCCCAGAGTTATCGATGAAAGAGGATCCTGAGCAGAGAATTTGATTCCCTTGTGCAAAAAATGACTGACTGTACGGGTTAGAATAGCGTGTGTTGCCGTGCTTGTTGATCGAGGGAATTGCCGTCTCCGTGTTCATTCTAATACCTCTGACTTTTATCGTTGTTCTTGTTAACGTGGGGTGTTAGAAGCGTAGCAATCTACTTCTTCATCGTCTCCACCACCATCATCATCATCATCATCATCATCAACAACAACAAGGTCGTCCTTGCCTGCAGTCATCTTCATCTCTCTTCTAAATTATGATAGAGGTCTTCGATGACTAGTGTCTCGATCGTGAAAACCGGGGAGCTTCTCGAAAATCGTCTCTTTCGTTTGTTAGAATTGCTCTCGGTGAGGTGCTTCAACGACCTCTTCGGGTGGTGTTTGATAATATGAAAATTAGATAATCATTTTGGGTGGTGTGTTCGCGTCCTCCCTTCCTCCATATTTTTCTCCTTCCATTGCTGGCTGACATGATCCCCGTGTTCTCGGGGAACGAAGGGTTGATCTTCTCAAACTCTGAGACCACTTCAGCAGTTCTGATTCTCTCAAATTCATCATCACACCCATCAGTGTTGTCCGTGTTGGTAGTGTCTCCATTCGATATCGTGGAGCAGCCCCTTTTGGGCACGAGAGAGGGGTTCAAACCGACAACAAACTGGAGACTTCAAGTCGTCGTCGTTGTCGTCGTCGTCGTCGCCCACCACGTCGATTCATCGTCATCCTATGTGGAGGGTTCATCATTTTGCCAACTAAGAAGTGTCTCTCAGTCCAAACGAGGGGGACGCGGGGGGGATGAGGAGGCCTTGGGACAGTTTTCTGGCAGCGAAAGGGGCAAGTCCATGTCTTACGAGTTCATCAAACGTAGCCACATCAACAAGAACAACATCTACTACTGCAACTACTACTGGTTCATTTTTCACCGCATCATCCTCCTCATCATCCTCATCCAAATCCTCTTGTTATTCTCATCTGCCTTCACCTTCTTCCACCTCATTCTTGTTGCACCTCTTCGTTCTGTTCAATTTGATTAGTCATCCCTTGGCTAGTGAATCGCCCGATCGAGACTGCTGCGAACCTCTCTACCCATTCTTCCCGACCACCGTGACAGGGGCCACCATCATCATACCGAGTAGCGAGCCACAATCAACCGTTCCCTCATCGCCCAATCAACTTGACCATCGTTCCACCACGAAGCTCCATGGAGACCATAAGGGTAAGAGTTCCACGTAACATCTTACCACTGGCCTATTAATTATTATGGTGACTGTGCATGTACTTCAAAGTTCATGCACAGGAAACGAAAGAGTAAAACATGTCCTTAACACTGAAATGGTTGATTTCAGTGTGAATTTACGAAGCTCAAAAGATGTGGCAGATAACTACTCCTAACAAACATGTGTTGTTATTCCCTTTATATAAGCTTATTTACAATTTTAGGCAAACTTTGGGAGGGAGAAAACATTTTGTCACGAACGCTCTCTTTAGAAAAATGACCCTTTTTTAATTTTGGGACATTGTTGTTAACATTGAACTAAGGCGCTTTTTTTCAAACTCTTTTGGCCAAGAATTTGGCAAATCGCAGGCAATACGTAAATGTAAGGTTCAAATATGGTTTCAATCACGAGCTATAAATGATGTAACGTGTAAGGTGACATTTTCGTGCCTTCTCTGCCTCACCATTTGATCGCTTTCCCCATGCTCCGCCAGCCACTCGGTGTTAAGAATACCGTCTCAATCGACGTGAAATCCGACGGGCTTGTTCATAGGGACAAGCATTTCAACAAGTCACAAAATTGTCAGCTATATTTAGCTGTTTCGTTCTTTGGAAACACACGATACTGAATTGTGATTGACACGAACCATTGGTAAGGCCGTGAGATCACCTAAAATAATCTTTATCGCAATTTTTTTCGTGCTCATCCGGTACATTTTGGGCTATGATGATCCAATACATTTTGACGTACAAATAACATATATGTAGAGGAATGCATTCTGGGTTTGATCGACGCCGTTCGAGGCGGGTATCCACTAAACATTGGGAATGGCGAAGACCTGGGATCGAACCCATGCACCCGAGCTTGGCTCGGTCGCACTTTTAAACAATTGCACTTCAACCATCTCCCTTTGACACGAAAAATTGATTTGCTTTTCCACACAAAAGTCAAGCCAATAAGGGTCATACCTTCAAATCCAAACATAATTTCCGAGACAATCCTGTGATATTTGAGGTATTAAACTCTAAACAAGGAGAGGCAAATGTACCCATAATAAATGAATGAAAGATTGTCAATATGGTACAGAAAAAGATGTAAAATCATTTTAGGCCAGTGAGATTTTGAAATGCGAAAACTGCGAAAAGTGGAATATGTAATACAACTTTTTCACCATCTTCACTATCGAAATTTCTGTTTTTAATACCTTTGAAAGGGAATCCGCAAACTATTTTACACCTCTTGATTTTAATTATTAACAATTGTGCAATAAAAGTTTGAAGAAGCATCGAGAACACGCCAATAACATCAAAAGTGTACACCTTGCCCTGGTTCTTCATTGTGTGCTTTTGTCTACCACTGAAGCCCGATGTTGCACATGTGCAACAACGTACAGACTGGACCAACCATTTTCAAATCAAGACCAAATAAAATGCAAAACCCACTTCCCCGTGTTCTACTAGTTGTTTATATTGTCAATGTCGAGATCGTTCGTTTTTGTTTATAACTCCTATCCTTTTCATGTTTTACTCATAATTTCAAATTTCTGTTTTTACTTACACATGGTTATATTGCACATATCCCTTGCACTTACACATATTCTCTTTCTGCACCTTTGGGAGTAAATATATGAGATTGAAAATACACTTGAGAACTGATCTCCAACATATTAGCCATACCCTCACTATCATTAACGGTTTTACCCCCAAAAAAACCTCAAACCTCAAGAGGTCCAGTAGGACCTCAAAAGGTCCTACTGGATGCTTCATTTTGCTCTTTGTGTTTGCAAAAGCGAAAAACGCCTTTGGATTAGTCTTAACCTCCTGGACAACTCTACTTTCCTTTTCCATCTGATCAGAATCAATGGAGGCCCTAATCTAAGCTTGAACCACGTTCAATTTATTTTGGTGACTAGCTACAACTACTGGATTTGAAGTACGCCGAAGTCTTTTCGAAAGCTGACAACTCCGTTTGAACAACTTCTTTCTAACCTTTGGAATTCTAGACAATGACCTACCTTTTGCCACTATTTCTTGAATACCGATGGACAAAACAAACCTCGTCAAAAAGTGAAATAAGCTTATTTATAGCTTTATCTATTGATGGTTCCTGCTTTAGAATGGAAATCAAGTCCAACTCGCCTAATCTTTCAACAATAAGGGGCCAGTGTTCATCTTTGAACTTAACTTAAACTTGGCCACGCCCACCTTTTGGGCACGTTTAACTCTAGAGCTCGCCGGCTTTTGAGTAATGGTCGACCCTATCTCAAAAGAATGTGATGATCTGAAAGGCTACACGGGGCAACATGGACATCCTGGATCAGATCAGGGTCATTGGAAAAAACTAAGTCCAGAACACTCTCTGCTCTGGTTGCAACACCAACGTGTTGAGAGAGATTATGCAAAATCGCAAACTCTTTCAATTTTTCGAAAGACAGCGATGCCGTTTTCGAAATGGAAATGTACCCATCGGGTTGACTTCCCACTCTACAAATTGAACCTTATCAAACTACATTCTTGTTGAATTGCAGAAACTTGTCCTTTTTCTACATTTTGAAAGATCCCACTATTCTTTGACATGAATCTATTATTTCAAATTTTTTAACAGTTGCTTGTGCAAAAATCATGAATGCGTCAATGTTTGGTTCCTGAGTCTTTTGAAATCTTCAATTTCAAGCTTTTTCAGGACTTTTCAAAAGAATAAAAACGCAATGCAACGGAAAAAGCGTTTTTTTATATTTTGTTCAATTAATGCATCTGGCAAAAGGGATGAACGGATTCATACATTTCCGATGGATTAATCGATAAATCCGTTAATCCGAGGAAGTAGTCCTAGTGCTGTGTCGCTTGCCGGGGGTGGGGGCAGTTCTTAGTAGACGTCAATCCATTTTAGTTGGAGACAACTTTCAAGTTGGCAAGAACCCAAGTTGAACCTTCCTTGACCTGATTTTTCTTCCCTCTACAGATCGAATGGACCGTTTTCCAATTTCCTGCCAACACGCAAAAAACTCTTGTTTTGCTAACGACTTTTGCAATCAACTTTTACAACACTTCCCTAGGCTTTGTGGGATAGAGCAAGGTAAGCTTGACCGAGTATGGCTCAAGCCAGGATTACTTTCAAATACGCACTGGGTCCGATTTGTGCAATGAAAATTCAACGGAACAATATAATTGTTGCAAAAACCTCACATTTTAGTACAATGATCGGACCCAGTGTGTATTTTTGAAATTCGTCCTGACGTACAGTGGTTCCTGGCTTGACACATTGGACCACCTCCAGTTTCAATCTACCAATTTCAGACTCGGAGCGACTGTTTCTTCTATGACTACCATTCTTCCTCATTTGATATTTGTGTATGTAACCTGTACGTCTCTGTTTCTCTGGTTGCAGTGACCTGCTCATCGCCAACACCTACAAAATGTGTGGCCACACTCCAAACACTTCGCTCGTTCCAAGACTTTCAAGGGAAGTGCACTTGTGCCTCAGACTCTCGCGCTGCCGCCGTCATTGACGTTTCTGCTCTTTCCATGTCCTCATCCTATTCCGATCCCAATTCCAAATCCTATTCCTCCTCTTCGAACTTTTACTATCAACCAGAGTGTAATGCCTTCCAAAAGCTTTTGTACCAACATCCGTGTGAATCCGCGGCTCCAAATAAACAAGGTAGGGGCGAATTATTTGCGATTCCGAGACAAACGGACTCAAACTTCACTTCTTTCCCTTTCTATACTTTTGCAGAAGCTCTACCTACGTGTATCCACGCTTATGAAATGTGTTTAGCCAATGTTTCGTGTTCCGGAACACTCAAACTCTTTTTCAGTAATTGCGATGAAGATAATAGCCAAAGCTGCCACTCGGAGTCTGCGATGTAAGGGCTTTTTCTTTCGTTTTAAACCTTCTTCAGGCACGAGGCCAACTTTTTGCTTATGAAAATCTTTTATTCCATTAGAAACATTTGCCAAGAAACCTGGGACCGCCTTAAGAAAACGCCTTTGTACGGATGTATTTGTCCAGTAAATGTTCAATTTGCCAAAAAGTGCAAACGCATATATAGACTCATGCATGAAAATCCGTGTTTTGGTAAGTCAAAACTTCCTTTGCTTGGGTGATTGTGTGAAATTTTCCGTTTGATCTCTTCCGTCAACAATCAACAACCGTCCAAAAGAGATGCTCTCTGGGGATCTTTTTGTTCTAATTTCTTTCCCCATTTCATAAATTTTGAAAACAAATTCTGATTCATTCTTTTCCCTCGAGTTCAAATCTAAATAGCGTTGAACTCTCTTACGACACGATTGGCAAACAAATGTGGATTCGAAAACTGCGAAAGCCCACGAATTACTATTTGATAATTTTTATTCTTTGTTCTCTTTACAAAAAACAAACATGTTTTTCAAAGAACCTTCTTGGATTTGTACGAGGGATATCCAGACTAAAGGTAAACAGGCCTTGTAATTCATTTAAATGCGCGATTTTTGGATTGGTGAGAAATATTAAAATGAAGATTTATCTCTTAATTCACAAATTGGGTTGTTGGACAAACTTGTTCGAAGTTATGATTTGATTAGACAAGGTATGTTGGGCGACCCCTGTTTATAGAACCAGGAACGGCTATATCAATCCGAAAATCGTGCATTTTAACCAGTTCCAAGTCCAGGATTCCTGTAACCTGGATACCCCACGTATTTATACATTGGCTCTCATAAAACATTACTGAAGGTCAAGATCAAAAGACTTCTGCGTAGCGGTAGCTGCACCATCCGGAAAAGCCAAACCGTTCGCAATGATCTATTTGCAGATTCGCTGGATGATTTCCCCTTTTCACACTACCCAGACTTTGATAAACAAGTAACGTTTTGGAAGCATTGGTTTAACGCCAAGTTTGAGATAGCGAGTAAAACAGCTACAACCACCACTACTACTACCACTCCAACAACTACCACTACTACGGCAACAATCACCACCAAAGTCTTCGGTAATCCAACCCCGGGGTTGATTTACAGTTATTGGACGGACAATCAACAATCTGTAGACATGATGCGTACCAGATACAAAGGTAATCCCCCAAAAAACAATCACAACCGACTCTGATGCCAAAGAGCATTAGAAAAAGTCAACACGACAAGCCTCAACGAGAACTGCATGACTTCTAGGCTTGAGAAACTAAAATGGTATTGAGGGTTCGAGAAGTGACTTTCTTCGCATTGGTCGTTATGGTGGTTTAATGTATGTGTTTCTGAGGTTGTTCCTAAGTGGTCTGACTTTTAATCATACCTTCTTTGTCTTGTTTAACGTACATTCACAAATCCTCACCTATGAGAAGTTTCATGTACTGAAATATTAAGGAGTTCAGTTTTTGAGGACGTGATTTTAGCACTGAAGGTCATTTTGGTCAGCTTTCCCACAGGGCAAAGGGTCTTTATTATGGTTCATTTTTGTAGTTGTGACTTTGAAGAGACTTTTTACGTTTGCCTTTCAGGAATTACTAAGCCACTCTATCCCGTGACCGAAGGTCCTTTTCGGGAAAATCAAATGCCAGATGTCACTGCACTGCGAAGTACCTGCCACATTTCCCTTAGCAAATGTGAAGGGAATGCCAAATGTCGGCTATTCTTGGAGCAAATCAAGCGAACTTGTGACACGAAAACCTGTGATAAACAAAAATGCATGAGAGCAATACAAGACATGTACAAGAGTATCCCCTCCGACATCGGACTTGACATTGCCTTCTGCCTGTGCAAGTAAGTGGGATCCGTTGGTTTCCTTCTGCACTTAGTGAGCGGCCTTCAGGAACACATTTCGTTTCTGATCTTTTCATTTACCAAATTGTTATAGGTCTAATGGACCATGGCTATTATTGGCAACTATGTTTTGTCTCATCCTTGCAGGAACACGCCTAATCCTGATGAGGTGTGCTTGCGGGCGCAAACTCTTTTGCATCCAATGTGCGCCCAACAACCGGATTTGATCCACGGGACGTCCATGGGCGAACGGCCCTTGCCTGCTTGCCATCACATTGCCAAAGACTGCTTGAGGCAACCCGAATGTCAGGATAGGCTCAAGAATTTTGATCAGTTTTGCTCCGTGTCTAGTGACACCAAAAGATGTGCAGGCAAGCCAGAGGAATGCCGCAAAGCCATGTTAGGCATTCTCGGTACCACTCTAAGAACATCCTGCGCTTGTACTGGCACCGCAGCCGATTTTAGAGAACTTTACGATTGCATAGGATGGCACCGTTTACTTTGGGTCAACCCTTGCGTGGGTAAGCCAGGGAATGGAATCATAACTCAAAGAGAAACTTGCATGCTTTTGATTGGTCGGGTATCTTGTACGAAGAAGCGTTTTCCTTTGCAGTTGAAGCTCAAAAGGATTACCATATGCTTAGTGGATACAACTCTCCCCACAACCCAACGACAATCCCACATATGGGGGGTGGTAGCTTCGAAATGTCCACTTTACCCACTCATCCAATAGAGAACAACTATCCATTCAATCCAGATAACAGCCACCATTACAAGGAAGATGGGAACAACTTCAAGAACGTAGACGATAATATTAAGGAAAATACTGAAACCAACTACAATCTTGAGAATCCCAATATGTACGGCGGTAGTAGAAACAACCCCTACGACAATGTTGTGATCCCCAACACTGACTATCAATACAATCAGACATCGGCCAAGCCAATGTTGCCAATCCTTCCTACTCGACGACCTGTTTATCCTACTCCTCCTTGGCCCAAGTTTTACACCACTCGAACATCCACGTGGGTCTCAACAACAACAACCACGACCACCACAACGTTACCACCCAGTAAGTCATAATTTACAATATAATTTTCAAACACTTGTCCTCGAGAGTGAGTGAAAAAAATTAAAAAAATGCCCAAGGTAAAGAAATGACAATCCTATTTTCCAACGTATATAGTTTTGTTATCCTTTTGTAGGTTATGCATACTCGTAGGGTTTTTTCAAAATTTAAAGCAATGCTAGTAGTAGGAGCAGGTCCAAATGGCCAAATCGAGACCGAAAGCTTCGGCGGACAAAGGGCTTAGATTTTGCTACCCTTATGGGTTTTATGTTGTTGCACTTGTTTATTTAATTGAGCAATATACTCAGTACAAAATCGAGGTACTTCTTTGATAACAAAAATAGATTTAATAAAGATCCCAAATTGAACTGTCCTCTGCTTCCAGTTCCGGCTCAGACTACTGAAACTAAAAATCCTCGCTGAAATTTTGGTGTAAAACCGCGATGTTCAGCACTAATTAAAATGTTTAAATAATTTTATTTTTTGGAAGATTGAGTGAAAAATCATGAAAAGATCTAAATGTAACCCGTCTCATAACATCCATTCCCGCTCTTCCTAGAGTTTTGTTTGCTTGAACGTCCAGGTCAACCTGTCAAATATATTCGAGAGGGCTACAAGAAAAGAGTAAGTTCTCTCGTGGCGCCACGATTTGATTTAACAGTTTGTGACCTTTTATGTGTTGCGGGTTTGTTCTAGCTCTACAAACACGATGATCCCGAGTGTTCAGAATTGTGTGAATGTAAAGTGGGCGAGGAGCTCTCGTGCAAAGTGCTCTCTTGTATTGAGCGGGATGCTTGCAACACGGGAGTGGCATTTTACAGCCACGCTTCACCTTTCTATCAGGCCTATCGAGGCCAATGTCTGTGTTATTCCGGATCGTTTATTTGCTCAAAACCAGCCAAAGGTGAGTAACATATAAAAACTTGAGATTTTTAATCTCTGCTGATCCTAATGATGAAGTGTTTGAATTGGACATCCATCCTTTCAGAGGTTGAGTTGGACTTGACCGAGGGCGTGTACTTGTTCCTGGGTTACAGTGAAAAGGATGAACAGCTCTTAAAGGCCGTCACTGGGCAAGGTATCTTTGAAACCATTGGGGAAATCGAAGGGCTCGTACGATACCACAACATAAACAATAATAAAGTAGGTGCATTGGTTCTGATCAAGAACAATTCATTTCAAATCAAAGTTCGACCAAAAGATGTTCACCAAATTTTCCGATCAATTTGTCGACAGAGTGAATGCCGAGTGGTGCTTCACAAACAATCTGGGGAAAATATCATCCTTCAAGCCATAATGGAGGAGTTCCAAGAAAATAGAGACAGTGGAAATTTGACCAACTACCTGCTCAACAAAGAAAAGGTTAGAATAATCAGATTTACACTTTCTATTTTCGGTTCAAGCGATTGCAAAAAATGGTTTATTTTCACTTGTCAATTGCGAATGCTGACGCCCAAACAACCTCAAATTTGATTTGGTGTTTTTGCAGGAGGAATGCTATGAAGCCCTGGAATCCATCAGTCAAAAGATTAATACGAACGATGCGGATATGCGCAGCCATGTGATCTTGTCCATGATTAAAGTTTCTTCAGCTTATGCTAACGTCCCAGAGTTAAAGGACGGCGCGAATCTTGTTGGAATATCTTTCTCGCTCCTAACTTTCACCACATTTTACTCTTGTGTGGTATTTACATTATCTTGACCAAAACCAACTACAGGAACAAAAACTATCAACAAAATTCCTATTGTAGTGGAAGAATTCGACGAGGTAGCCACTGACGACAACAAGAACGTCGTCAACAACGGCACAATCAAGAACAAAAACAAATCCAAGCTCAATTGCCCAATCATAGTTACCAATACTACCACGGCAACTGACAAGGCCACTACGACTCTTACTACTACCATCACTTTTCATGCTATTACAAAGTCACCCATCATTTCCCCTCTATTACGTTTTACGTAACAACAATGGAAGAGGTGCTATTTTTCAGCTTGTTTTTACATCTTCCCTGTGCAATTCATATAATATATTGTTGAATTATGGTTGCTCAAAGCAATGCATCACTCGAATCAATTAACTCTTGCGGGCGCAGGCGTTCAGACCCAACAACAAAATTTTACTACAATGGGAGTGATTACTACTGATGTGTTTAGAGTTGGATTTCTGGCACAGTTTTGCCAGTTTGGTTTTTAGGGTCAAAAATCTGACCACAACTAAACTTTTCAACCGGCAATTGTGGATTTTAGCGCAAGCTTCAAAATTTACCGTTAGACGGCGCCAAAACAGGGGCAAAGTCATGGGAGAATAGAGCGTAGATATTTTTTAACTTGATGTGAACTTTAGTGGTTGAGACTAAAATGCCATTTTTCATCATATTTTCATCCTGCTCGACCTTAGGAAAAATGTCTAAAAGAAAGAATATCGCCAAGCCATACTGTTTGATCCTAAATTAAGGCCAAAGATTGCATCAAAATGTGAAAGACTACTTTCTGCCGCTAGATGTATTTGAATGTCATTTCATTGGTACGTGGAATTGCTGTTCAAGATGTTCGGCTTCCTCTGGACAGGTCTCAATATTTTTCCATTGAAAGACAAATTTTCTTTCTTTGTAAAGCTACTTGAAAACAAATTGATAGTTTTTCGTAGGGTTTCTGAGCAAAAAAAAGCTCAAATTTATTTATTGAGTACACAAATAAAAGAAATAATCTCCATGTTGGCAGACTTGATTAAGAGAAAAATTCTCGTTAAATTTTCAGTTTCCCTGCACATAATCGTTTGTGCAGGGAGAGCAGGGAGATCAAGAGCACTTCAGTGTACTAGAGCTTCTCTACGTTGCATGTGGAACGAAAACTACCAGGGTAGCTGAATTAATTAAGTAAGACAGAACATTTATTTGGTTGGATGAGTTACTATTGATTTCAATTGTAGAGAAAAGTGATCTCTTTGGATATGAAGAGTATTCACGAATGCAATCGTTGGAAGCATGACATATTCTTATCTTTTTCAATGTAGGCACTAGGTAATTTACAATCCTTTGTGATTAAACGTGGAAATAAATATCCTCCATGTCTTTTAAGATATTTTGGTAACCTTGAGCAATTCAGAGATATTTATTTTGGGTGAAAGTTTCATGTAATATCAATAGATGACGTTACTAGCACTGCGTAGACGTTCCTTTCAAAACAATAGAGGTGCCATCTAGAGAACAAAAATGCTTGTTTTCTCTAATAATCTTCTTAGACCTTATCTACCATAAAACATGGCAGCACTGCCAACTCGAAATCCATTTTTATAACTATCGATGGATCTCGAAATCGAACTAGTTCGAGTGTTGCCAAATTGGTCCCTGTTTAGATCTTTTCAAAAAAAGTTCCATACAACCTGCCCTTTTTCACGGCGATAAACTTCCGAGTCAAAACTGGCAGCACCCCTGGTTCGAAACACATCAATAGTGATTACCGTATCATTTTTACTGATGGAAAAACACAATCTTTCAATCTTTCTCACGCGAGGTTGCTTGCTTTAGGTTTGCCATCACCCCTCACATTGTACAACATCTTGCGAAATCAAGAAGCAAGTTCCTTGTACATAGCGCCCCTGAGCCAAAGACGAATAAAGCAAGGGGTGTCACTTGCGCTTACCTTTAGAAGTTATTTGCTCAACAAGCTTAAATGGAATCATCTGCTTAAAAATGATTGCTCCAAGATGGAGCAATCATTTCTTTATCTTGGCTTTAACAATAGCATCCCCTCCCATGACTAAACAATCTCATTGCATGCAACCAACAAATATCAAACCTATATCAACTGAAGTTTTGGTAATGGAAGGATCTGACAAATTATATAGTTGCAATTTAGGTTTTATTTTAGGCTTAGGTTTGATTATCGCCTAAAGTCGCTATTTCTTAAAAAGGTCGTAATAAACTTGAAACCATCAAGCTAAGGGTGTGTCAGTGTAGCAGTACACTGTGTTTAACCGACTTGGAGACATCATTTTTAAGTTCCAAAGATATTTGAGACCAGTTTTGAGGTGGAGAGACAATGCCCGACTTGAAATTGAGTTTTGGTAATTAGATCACAGGCCAAACATTGAAGTAATGTCTCTTAAAACATGCTTAAAACACATTTTTGAATAATTTCTTTGATACAATTGTTGGGCACACATGCCTCCCAGGTTGTCTTAAGTATTGGTGAAATCTATTTTTCTGTGCAATTTTCAATGGCTATATTTTAAACAACATTCTCGAAGGACGAAAACGGACTTTGGTTAAGCCTTACAAAACGAAGGGCTCAATAAATTTCGACAATATTTTGAGTACAAACAACCCATGAAACAATAGGAATGGAAACTTCAGAAACTTCAGAAGATTTGTAATGTTTTTAAAATGACTTTATTTTTGTTGTTGTACCTTAATTCATAGAACTCAATTACTTGTGCAGCTTTGCCTATTCTCCTCAAAATTAGTCTCAAATGTCTTTAGACCTTATAAATGACTTCACCAACTCAATTAAGTGCCGTGGGTACTCTAACTATAATGGCTATTTAATTCCAAATGCAAAGTTATTTGCTCTTTTTTCGACATTTATTTGCACTTTCAACCTTTTTCTGCATTTTGTTTTGCACTTTTGGGTACATTTTTCTGCAACTTTTAATTAACAAAAGGGTAAATCTATTTGCACTATTTTGCCCGTCCCTTATCATGAGCAACGCAAAACACGTCCGCTCACAACAACAGACGGGAGAAGACGAAAAGGATTTCTCCCGACAGTTTCAATTCTATCCCCTCTCTCTCCTCGGACTCTCGCCGTCCGGGGAAGTAAGAACCGGTCATAGTGGCAGGGTTACCAGGTGGCCGAATTTGAAACCCGGTGGGCGAAAGAAAAAAAATATCTCGGCCACTTCCAAAAGTGGCCGAGACTTCCAAAAGTGGCCGGGACTTCCAAAAGTGGCCGAGACTTCCAAAAGTGGCCGAGACTTCCAAAAGTGGCCGAGACTTCCAAAAGTGGCCGAGACTTCCTGAATTTGAGATTTGGTGGCCGAGAAAAAAAATATTGCCTTAGCCATATCTCAAAGTGGCCGAAAGTGGCCGAAACTAGCAAAAACATATTCGAAATGTTTATGAATTTTGTAAAATGAATCCTGCATTGGGCTGAAATTTTACTACATTTGAACGTGCCATGTTCTGCCAACCAGAGCGTAGACATCTAGGTATACATACTTGAAACATTTAGTTTGTGTCCAAAAAATGGGCATTGCAATATTTCAAACTTTGATACCATGGTCAATTTTAGATTTAGAAACGCCCTTAGAAGAAATTTTGGTTTGATGTGACTTCCGTTTAATGTTGAACCCTCTTTCTGAAGGAACTTGTGGTTTCATTTGGTTACTCAAATCATCAATCACTGCTAAACTAATCAAAAATGGACCAGACAAACTCAAACATCTTAGCAATAGATAAATAAATCCCTTTTAGTTTTCTAGATCTGAAACATACCTCATTGTCAGGGCCACAAAATTTTGGTAGATAATATTGCCAAAACCGGTAGTATTTATGGTAATTATTTTGAAAATAAATGTAACGAAATTGGATTATTTTGGTAATTTTATTAGCACTTTTCTCATTGATTGCAGAAGAAACTGACCATTTCCTTTCCTCACATCAACTGTAAGCCTTACTTTATAGCTTGGAATAACTGATAAATAGATTCACGTTGTTGAAAGTGTAACAAATTGTCTCTGCGTCTTTACATAGTTTTATTATGACAACTATATCACATCTTTCCTTGCAATACGATTTCTCCCGACAGTTTCAATGGGATCCCCAACAGGATTCCTTTGAGGATTTCTCCTAACTGTGTTATTTTATCCCCAACAGGATTCGAACTCTTGCTTTTTGTTTTGGTCGGGTCACAGACCAAGCCCCAGACTATTTAGTTCTAGCTATCTGATAGACCAGTTGTTTGATCCGTGACCTCTTGATGCAGGCTGTATTTTCGGGATTGACTGAATAATAAAGAACTTTAAGTTATCTTTTTTCCATTTTTGTAAGTTTTATGATTAATGGACACCAAATTTTAGTGATTGTACCTAAAAACCCAAAAATAAATTTTGGTCGTCTAAGCTACTTTGACGATCTTTACAAAAAATCCTTTTTTGGAAATATGTAGCAACTACAAGAAATAAACTAGAATTTTTCATCTTTTCATCAAAATAATCTTCATTCAGTACATTGAAATCTCTATTTAGCGATCTCCGATTTAACGATAAATCTCGATTTAACGATAATTTTAGGGGTTGCCGTTTTACTACGACTCCTACGACAGCGACTCGATTTAACGATATGTTTTGGGGTGACGCACAGTATCGTTTAATCGAACTATTCATAAAAATTTTAGATTTTTTTAAATATTTGGGTGTTGCGGGAATTTCACTTTTTCACATCTAAGGAGCAAATTACCCAAGATTTTAGAGTTTTGGGTAACACCCAATGGCCAAATTTGCTACCCAATTGAGGTCAAAATTGCCCAGAAATGGGTAATTACCCAGCATCTGGCAACAGTGGAGGAGATTGTACAGTTCCTAACCAGGCTTGCTAAGGGGGTAGTGGATGAAAAGAATCGGACCAAGAATTGTGCCCCACGGGATCCCAGAGATTACGTCTACCGGATCACTGAGTTTATGGGCTACACTGACCATTTGTTTCCTGCCGGTAAAGAAGGATGAAATCCACTTTAGCAGTCTATTGGGTATTTGAAGGGCACGAAGTATTTGAAAAAGTGGCCGTGGTCTACCTTATCATACGCCTCGGCAAAGTTAAAAAATACAACGTCCACAGCTACTGACTTTGATATTTCCTTTCTCACGTTCTCCAAGTGTTCAATGAGTTGAGTAGTTGTACTCATTTTGGAAAGGAAAACGCGTTGATGAGTAGGGATCTGTCCATTTTTTGAAAAGAGGATCCAGTAGAAGACTCTTCAGCACTTGCTCTTACACTTGCCACGTTTGAGTTCAAAGAGATGGGTCGATAGTTTTTGATAATTAAAGGTCACTACCTTTGAAGATATTCGTGGAAGATTCTAAGGTTAATATATTTACTATTCTTGCCCCAGTTTTCTCCTACTTGATGCGTTGCATTTTAGATCAGGGCAAGTTTCCCTCCTCTCTAAAAGTAGCTCATGTCGTTCCAATTTTTAAGGGCGGAGATAAGTCACTCCCTAGTAATTAAAGGCCCATTTCTCTGACCTCCAGCGTTGCAAAGGTTTTTGAGAAGATTATGAAGTCCAAGCTTGTAGATTATTTGGAAGTCCATGATTTAATTCCTTCTGGACAGCATGGGTTTCGAGCTCATTTTAGTACAGTAACCCAATTGGTTGATCATATTGAGCAAATCATTGAAGGGCTCGAAAGTCATGAGTCAGTTGATGTAGTCTATCTTGACTTTGCCAAGGCCTTTGATAAGGTAGATCATGGTCTTTTGCTCGATCAACTCAAAGAGTTTGGGGTCCGGGGTAAGGTCCTGACTTGGATTGATAGTTTTATAAGCGAAAGGAAGCAGATAGTTAAAGTTGAAGGATCTTTTAGCGGCATGTATGATGTCAAGTCAGGTGTTCCGCAAGGTTCAATTTTAGGTCCGCTCTTGTTTATTCTCTTTATTGCTCCTCTCCAGAATTTTAAAACAAAAGCCAGTATTTCTTCATATGCTGATGACACAAAATTAGTTTGTGGAAGGAATGGGCAGGACTCGAAATGTTTAGTTGAGGACTTGGAGAAGGTCTACTCTTGGGTTGGCGAGAGTAACATGGCATTGAACGGGATGAAATTCCGCACAATGACGTATGGGGCGTCAAAATTAGATGTTCCACTCAAAGACAATGGAGGTTGTGATATTGAGCAGGTATCGTCCATGAGAGATTTGGGAGTTGTCGTCCAAGATGATGGAAAGTTTGATGAGCATATCCAGTTGAAAGTGGGGAAGGCATTTCAAACGTGCGGCTGGATCTATCGCACTTTCAAGTCCAGAGATAGTATTACGATGCTAACTCTGTACAAGTCGATTGTTCAGCCGCATCTTGAATATGCCTCACCCATTTGGGCTCCAATGAGTTCAGCAGGTTTGCAAAAGGTCGAGCAGGTCCAAAGATGTTTTACTAGGAACATCACAGGAATGAGAGAGCTCTCGTATTGTCTAGCTTAGAAAACCACCCCGCAATGCTAAGTGCAACCTCACGTGAGCGAGGTTGCGTGGTAAAAACAAACGTAGCAAAGGTTTGGTGTTTTCAATAAAAGCAAGTGGTTGTTACAGCTTAATGAGACTTCTCTAAACGGGAATCACCAAACTCCAGGCAGTCTTAAGGACGGGCCGGTACGCTCTTGGACCTAGAAGTCCAAGTTGGCACACTGATTCTCAGTGTCTCCGCATAGATAAATATGCAAAGTGTATGTTGCAACACAGTTTTAGGATTAGGCTTAAGGCCCTGCAGGGCTAGGCTTTGGGACCATATGTTGTGACCGTTAGCTTAGGCGAGTTTTTGAAAAGTTGATTGATTACTTCTCCTACTTGCTTCTTAAGAGCGCTGAAACCTATTCTTTTCTTCCGAGACACTGACAATTGCAGAGCCTACCGTCACGGTACGCAAGAATTGTCGAAACGATTGTGCAAGACTGCCGAAATAAGTTACTTGGCTGAGGTGCCATCACTCGAAAGTCATGCAAGACGAAAAACTGCCTCACAGGTAAATTCACGGTACGTTTGTTTTTACCACGTAACCTCAATCACGCGAGGTTGCACTTAGCATTGCGGGGTGGTTTTCTAAGCTAGACTCGTATTGGGAGAGGCTCCAGAAGTTAGGGTTGTACAGTACTCAGAGAAGGTATGAAAGGTATCTGATACTCTATGTTTTCAAGAGCATTCATGGGCTCTGTCCTAACCCAGGATTTGAGATCAGTTGTAGCGATCGTAGAGGTTTTACGTGCGCTTTGAGAGCACCTCCAAATCCTAAGGAATCAAGGCTAATTCGAACAATGAAGTCCTCCCCTCTTCTTTATCGGGCTCCTTCATTGTTCAATTTGTTGCCTATTAGTCTTTGTCGGGAATATGTAGGAGCTGATCCTCTAACAGCATTTAAGGCAGGATTGGACAAATTTTTGAATACTATTCCTGACCAACCCACTATACAAGGGTTGTAAAGATCTGCCAACAGTAACTCATTGGTAAATCAAATTTCATATAAACATTAATTATTGAAACTATAATAATGATTAACTCTCTTTACAGGGAATCCCATTCCTTGTAGCGGTATTGAAAAATCCGCCCCCCTTTCATTTTTTCAGGCGATTTTTTAGCAACCCCGCTTTTTTTTGGCTTCAAATCGTAGTAAGGGTCATTACTAGGGACGGGCAAATAGTGTAAAAAGATTTTTGGTAACATAAATCCATTTTTCTGCACTTTTGCACTTTTCACCTTTATTTGCACTTTTTATTTACGTTTTTGGCCAAAATTGACAAATTGTTAAGAAAATGTAGTACCTTTTGAAAGAATTTTTAGATTCAAGATCAAATTTTGAACTAGTCGAAAAAGCTTGCATTTGCAATCAACCATTCTTAGCACCTTGAAGAAATATGTGCATTTTTGACGCAAACCTCACACTTTATTCACCATCTTGGCTTTAACTATAACATCCTGTTTACTAAACTAAAGATTAGACAAAAGAATCTCATTGCATGCAACCAACAAATATCAAACCTAAAGAAACTCATGTTATGGTAATGGAAGGATCTTCAAACAATATAGATTGCAGAATTAGGTTTGCCACCTACAAAGATCGCTACTTCTAAAAAAGGACGTTATAAACTTAAAATAACCAAGCTAAGGATACATCAATGTAGCAGTACACATTGTTAAATTGACTTGGAGATATTACTTTTAAGTTCCAAAAGTATTTGAGAACAGTTTTGATGTGATGAGACAATGAATGCCACATTTGACATTGAGTTCTGGTAATTAGGCCATGGGCCAAATATTGAAGTAATGTCACTAAAAACATGCTTAAAACACATTTATGACTATTTTCTTTGATGCAATTGTTAGGCACCCGTGGGTATTTTTCTGTTCAATTCTCAATGTCTATTTTTGAACAACTTGAAGGACGAAAATGGAGTGATGTAAAGCCATTTAAAACAATTGCTAAATATATTTCGACAATATTTTAGGTACATACATCCACGAGACTACCTTAGGAATGAAAAAAATAAGAAGATTTTTGACTAGAGTATTTTTCATGACTTTACATCCTTTTTGCTAGTGACCTAATTAATAGAACTCTATTACTTGTGCGGCATTGTCTCTTCACCTCAAACTAGTCTCAAATGTCTTTAGAACTTGTAAATGACTTCTCCTGCTCGATTAGGAGCCGTGGGTACTCCATGAATGACGTTTAAGTCCAAATGCAAGTTATTTGCTCTTTTTGACATTTATTTGCTCTTTTTTGACACTTCTTTGCTCTTTTTGACATTTATCTGCTCTTTTTTCGACATTTATTTGCTCTTTTTTTGACATTTATTTGCACTTTCAACATTTTTCTGCACTTTGTTTTGCACTTTTGGGCACATTTTTTTGCAACGTTTGGTAACTAAAAGGGTAAGATTATTTGCACTTTCTGCCCGTCCCTAGTCATTACCGTATCCCTCCGATCAGTTTTGCAATCACGGCCAAACTGGCTTTAATCAAAATTTGGCCAAAGTTCGGTTACTTACTTTCACAATTGCCTAACGTTTCCAGTTTCTATTAAATAAAATGCATGAAATTGCGTCTTGCTAATACATCTTGAAAACCCGCTAATGTTTTATTACATGACTATACTTTGAAATATTTAAAGTTTAATGTGGTCGAGTGAGGTACACTTCGTCAGTCCTGCTTCAATTGAGTGGAAGACTTGACTTAACAGGTTTGCTGTGAAAGAATTGAGATAATCAGATTAGAGAATCAGATTGAGAAATTCAAATATAGCTGAGTATGTAAACTGCATCATGTTCATCTGTTTGCGTTATTTTCTATTTTGTACTAGCCGATCTAGCCATAAGCTTGAGTTCGTTCAGACGTTCGTGCAATTGTTTTTCCAAGCTCGAAGGCTCGAACTTGCTGATGCACGAGTTTTCGTTAAACACTAACTACCACATATTGTCACTTTTCAACGACATTTTTTTTAAATCTTGCTTTTTGCCCAAGACTATTTTCTTTCCTTCAGTGTCGTTTAATTTGGATGGAAAGTCTGACACATAACGCCACGCTATGGACATTGACAATATCTACGGTCATTTCAGTCCTTTTCTTGTCCCCCCAACCATTTTAAGACCTCTACTCTCCACTGGCCTTGGTTTTGTCGAGTTGGGTTTTGGTGAACATTGGCAGCCATAACTGCCACTTGGCAACGTTGCTACCTTGTAAACTCCTCCGAACTAGACCAACTGATTATCGATGACTTTTGAAGTCGTCCAATTCCGTAGATCCTTGCAATCTTTCACAGATGACGTTCAATTTTGGTGATCTTGATGCCAAAAGTTTGTTTTGTCCTTCAATCCATTAATTTGAAACTTCTTACTTAACAATAATCATTTCATGATTGGACACCCTGCATGTATCGATGTGTATTTCGATTGTCAACGAGAAAAAGTTAGCCTAAGGACAAATAACTTTTCAACATGTTCAAAGTCAGAAATATTTGACAAACAGAAAATAATATTTTTTTTCACAAGTTTTTTCAACAAGGGGAGATGGTTGTAGCGCAGTTGACTAACGCGCGACCGAGCTGTGCTAGGGTTCAAGGGTTCAATCACAGGTCTCCCCCCACCCCACCCCTCTGTCTAGTGGATAATACGCCTCGAACGGCGCCTCCTGAACCCAGAATGGGCCCCCCACGACTCCAACAGTCGTTTATTGGTTATCCAATTGGTTATTGTGGTGGTTTTGTTTTTTTGTTTCTGGTTTGAGAGAAAGGCCACTTCGCATCAGGGCTGGGGGTAGGGCAATTCTTCCTTTCCATATTTACTATTATCTAATATACTGTATTCCTAATATGTAATAGAGGTCCACAGCTACTTATCTGCAGTTATTTTAATCCAGCCAATCAACAGAGAGAAACTTCAGTGTTTATTAATGGATGAAGGACAGAAACAGTTTAAATAGAACAAGTTTTGTTAATAAACGTGAGGAATAATTTGATGACCCCTGGCGGTTCCTATGTTTGTTTGTTCGTTTGTTTATGTTGGTTTTAGAGCTTATGCTTGTAATTATTTCAGTATGCGCTCGCCGGGAAAGGTCTCTCCTGAACTCATTGCAAGAACAACTCGAAGTGCTTGGGATCGGTTTTGTTTGTTTTGGAACTAATGTCCGAACAAAGAGAAGTTGATAAAATCCCCCACGGTAATCGAGGGATAACGATTGTCGGTGGACAGAAGACCAACCATACCTGGAAACAACGACATTTTAACAAAGATTGCGGCAGCAAGAATAAACACCACTGGCTCTAGCTTTAAAGAACCCGAAATCCAAGAAGAATTTACCTGCTGAGTTGGCAAATGAAGTCCCGCCTAGGTTGGGGGTTGGGCCTGGAGTTAGCCCAAAGTGTGGGAAACCTTGATAACCGCCTCTACCTGGGGTTCCAAACGCAGTAGCAAAGTTGGGAGGCGCAATCCCTGCAAAGGAAGGAACACCGCTATCTGGTTTGCAATTACACCCTTAGTTCTGAAACCAAACAATGCTACTCTAGGGGAACTTCAAACAGAGTTAGTACCTTCTCACCGACATATCGTCCATTTTTTAAGTGCTGGTGTCTTGTAATCTAGTCAAATAACTGATGAGCAGGGTCCAGAAAAATGTGAAATATCCCATTTTTCAGCTTTTTCTGACACTTTTTTGCCTTTTCCAACATTTGTTGACCGTTTACATAATTCTTAAAGCATTTTTTGAGGCTTTTAAAGAGTTTCATCAAAGCCGTTTGACACAATTCAATTCAATTCAATTCAGAACTTCAACGTCAACTTTTACCGTGCTTTAATGATGAGTTAACCAAAGAAGGCCCGCAATGGGAGGAGACGTGGCGTTGTGGTTAGCGAAAGTACTAGGCCAGCCTTTTTTCAGCCAGCCCCCTGCCTGGGAATTCAAGATAACCAGGCTAAAAAATGAAACCTACCTGCAAGCCCGTTCATTTAGAAATTGTTCTAATATCTGCCTTCCTGTTGGAATTC
>JAAGOF010000292.1:52116-143879 GCA_010645155.1 Tigriopus japonicus
CAAGGAATGGGATTCCCTGTAAAGAGAGTTAATCATTATTATATTTTCAATAATTAATGTTTTATTATTACCCTTGTAGCTCACTTTTTTAACTTGTTTGATGCGCACTGTGCCATTTCACTATGCTATGTGGCATACAACTATGAGTATGATACAGGAGACCAATGGATAAGTTTATTCTATGGGGACAATGATGTCCTCATGTGGTTGAGTCAAGAAATAGTAGTAGATTTCTTTATCTTTTTTGACCACCTTCTCCTTTTTCCAAGCCTTAAGAGGTCAGGTCCAAAATATTACTTCCCCACTACTTACTTTATTTGCCCTTCATATCATTTTATTGCCCTACCAATCACTTTATTGTCCTATGAATGAATCATGACTTTACAAATACATCTCAAACGCCCAATTCCTTGCACGTCTGAAGCCCCCGTCTCATTGACAGCGAAATGATCCACTGAAGTAGTCGTGGTAGCCTTTGATACCAAGGCACTGAGTAGCCAACGCACCAACTGATGTACTTGAGGTGAACAGAACTTGCTCCTAAAACCGGTATTGAGTAGGCAAAGCATGCTAGTTTGATAGTAGGAATGTCCATGGTTGAACTGATTTTGAGGGTTGAAAAATTGTAATGTAAGACCCCAAAAGGCTTAGATCAATTGTTATCACTAGATAGTGTGCAAACTTTAGTCTGGCTGATTTGCCAAGCGGGACGAAATGCGTTGAATTTATGAGGAAAATGTCGCCATTAAACTGATGAGTGGACAGTTAGTGTGACCAAACAGGTGAATCAAGACCAACTTTTTTTAACTCGTTCTTGAAGCCACAAGTTAGTTTTTGTCCATATATGCATTGGATTAACCCTACATAACAAAAAAGCTTAAATTTATGTTCTTCTTACCAATGACTTATTCAATGTATTGGCAAAAAAGTTCCAAGTTGAAGTATTCAAATCCAAAGTATGATCACCTAGTGACGTCTTTGGTTCTTCCGAGAAAGTGACCACACACAATAGCAAAAAATGACCCAAAACCATTACTCAATTCCACCTTTGATTCATCAATTTCATAGTTGTCATTTGCCTGGTCACTCATTTCAAATGTTCATGCACTTTTATCCGCTCAACAGTTGGCGACTGGAGACACATTTTTAAGCTTACACAGGCTTACACTCCGTCTAGTATTAATAGAAGTCAATGCAAAAAGGATAAGTTGGTCAACAAAATACCATATGCACCCACAAATGAAGGGAGTAATGGCCAAGATCCGACATCACTCGTTTCATTTTATTTGACGCCCCTCGGGCTAACGCCTACAGGTCGCCAAGAAAATGAAAGTCCCTCCGCCGGATTTTGGCCATTACTCCCTTCCTTTGCAGGTGCATAAATAGTATTTATCTTCTTTTCTTCAACGAAATTCGATATTTACATCGTGGTGCTAACGCACCTCAATTGAGCATATCAAGAGGGGTTAATCAACTCCACAATTCAATGAATAACGTTAGAGAAATGCATAATCCTCCTGAAAATAATGGAAAAACAAGACCGAACTGGTTTCAGTAGGAAGGAGGAAAGCAATAAGAAAGTGCAAGGGAGCGCAGAGAAATTGAAAACTCCACACGCCCCCATCTTATCCCTAACAGAAAAGAGCCTGCGAGTGTATTTCTGATTCCAATTTTGGCTTGTCAAACTTTGACCTGTCAGGTTGGAAAAGCAGCCTATCGAGGAGTTTGGCCTGTCTTGTAAGGGTGTATTTCCACTTACTGGTCGGTTACCTTAGCCTTTTACAATGATAATTTAATGAAGGACATATTACAGAATACCACTAACGGCGCTTTAACTACAATGAAAATGCGAAAGTGAATTTCTGTTGTAGCAACGAATTGAGCTAGGGCTGCTTGAGACTCTTGGGATAAAAAACAAAGAATTATCCTTGCATTTCTTCCATTGGTTGCAAGGAAAGAAAAATGAGATAAGAGAAAAGGGTACTTTCCTTTAGATTTGTCTTTTGCTGTGATCAAAAGTTCACACATTTCATCGGATTTGGGTCAAAATTTTCGGACGTTAACAAAAAGTTTACTCGACCCCTCGTCCACAAAACATTGAAAAACATCAAAAATTGATTTTTGCTCTTGATAACAGAGTAGAACCAGGATTTTGGGCAGTAAATGAATGGAGTAATGTTCCCGGTTCTTTTCCGAAAATGGAAAACTCGTTACTTTAGTTAATTTTTAATTTTTCCAAAGCTACAAGCTTCCTTTAAAAATACGAACATAATGACAATCTTACAAAGCCAATTTTGATTTATTACATGGAGAAAACTCAAAGAAAATAGAGAAACGTGTCAAAGCAGGGTTGGTTTCGTCCGGTCGAAGAACATCCCGTCCCTGGGATCCCGGGGACGGGATAAAGTAGGAGTTTTTAAGAGTTACGGGATTTTCGATTTTCTATATCAAATAAACTGATGCAATCAAAAAGCAGTTGACTGGCATTATTGCATTATTTTCAAACTAGTGATATCTTGATCTTTAACCGAAGACTCATCATCACAATTGAAAAAAGAAGGCAGATTCAGATTAGCCAAGAATGTCTCCAAATTCTAGATGTTCATGGATCAGCTTAGTTCATAGATCGTATATTAATCACTAAATAGCGTTCAACCTACCGAATCAGTCTAATAGGAGGCAAGGCTACTTGCATTTTACCTAGTGATGGATCGAAAGGGCTCATAACCGAAACCAAAAGTTTCGGCCAAAAGAGGGCTTAACCGAAACCGAAACCGAAAGCAGCTGAACACAAAATTGCATAAGTGCAAAATCTTCCTTGAAAATTAAATTGCCCATGTGTTCGATGTTGAGTAGTTGCAAATTTTGAAAAAATCGGGAGACTTAAATTTCAGGGGTTTTGGACGAAAGATTTTTCGATTTTGTTGTCAAACTCCATCCTTAATAGTGCATGTCTGCTTTCGGTTTCGGTAGGCATAACCGAAACCGAAATTTCGGCCGAAAGCGCTTTCGGTCCATCACTAAATTTTTACCTTTATGAAAATGTCATATTGATCATTGAAAAAGGTAAGAACTAACCCAAATGTTAAAACCTTATTGATAAACAGAGAGTTGTTTTGTTCTAGATTTGAATACTCACAACCTGAATATTTATATTCAACACTGCATTAGTATGCTTTTGAGCAAAATTGATCACTGTCAAGGTTTACATATGCCTGGTCACACATTTCAAATGTTCCCACACTTTTAGCTTAGAAAACCACCCCGCAATGCTAAGTGCAACCTCACGTGAGCGAGGTTGCGTGGTAAAAACAAATGTAGCTAATGTTTTGTGTTTGCAATAAAAGCATGTGGTTGCTACAGCTTGATGAGACTTCTCTAAACGGGAATCAGGGGGAATCACCAAACTCCAGGCAGTCTTAAGGACGGGCCGGTACGCTCTTGGATCTAGAAGTCCAAGTTGGCACACGGATTCTCAGTGTCTCGGCATAGATAAATATGCAAAGTGTATGTTGCAACACAGTTTTAGGATTAGGCTTAAGGCCCTGCAGGGCTAGGCTTTGGGACCATATGTTGTGACCGTTAGCTTAGGCGAGTTTTTGAAAAGTTGATTGATTACTTCTCCTACTTGCTTCTTAAGAGCGCTGAAACCTATTCTTTTCTTCCGAGACACTGACAATTGCAGAGCCTACCGTCACGGTACGCAAGAATTGTCGAAACGATTGTGCAAGACTGCCGAAATAAGTTACTTGGCTGAGGTGCCATCACTCGAAAGTCATGCAAGACGAAAAACTGCCTCACAGGTAAATTCACGGTACGTTTGTTTTTACCACGTAACCTCAATCACGCGAGGTTGCACTTAGCATTGCGGGGTGGTTTTCTAAGCTAGAACTTTTGACCGCTCAACAGTTGGTGACCAGTGACACATTTTTATGGGTCCACGCCCTCTAACATTTAATAGATCTAAATGGCCTAATCCCTATTCGGACATTTAGGTATAATGTGTGTTTGCTGGTACCACGAATTAGTACTGCGGGATTTACGCTTCAAACTAGTTATTCGGTCAACCTCAGATTGACCTCGTCAGTAACTGAATTGCTTCTTCCTTTGCTCTTGCTGGACACAAGCTTGGATTATCGTGCGCAACACTAAGCACGAATTTTGTCAAAAAGTACCAGTAAGCAAACCTGCCTAAATGTCCGAATTGTTGACTTGAAGAATGGCATTGATGGTTTTTGTTACAAAGGTTCAATTAAATCAAAGCATGTATTTGAATATTTATTGGTTTTTACAACCAAAATCGTAAAAATCCAAGCTAAATTCTGGGACTCGGACATTGGAGTAATAAGCTGAATCATAATTGCCGGAGGTTGAATTGTCAACCTTTCACAAAAACGTAACAACACTGAGTCAATGGGGAGACAATGGACCTTGCAAAATATCTGCTTAAACCGATTGATGTTAGCTCCGCTTGTGGTTAAATTTAGATGTAGCTGCCAGATGGTAATCTTTTATGCCACTCATTGGCAAAAGGTAAAATGTTTTTGACAGCATTATTTCTCTAAAATGTGCGCTATTTTGAAAAAATGAGGAACGTTTTGCCAAAAAAATCAACTGTTTTTGAATAATGAGCACTTGTTAGATTTTATGAATATACCGTTTGTTATTCAAGAATTAAGACCTTAAATCTCTTTAACGTAGTTGGAAATTTCTTTACAAAAACGAAGGAAAATGGAAATTGACTGAGATCACACAAACAAATCGAAAACTTATTGTTTAAAGGATGTGGTACCATGACAAAATGCTGCTTGCTTGAGTAAAATTGGTGGATTTTGGCAAGATATTTTTTTATGGAAGAAAAAGGAATGCAAAATTCTTTGCGGTAAAGAGAATGATGCAATGGGATATCTGACACCTGCCGTTACTTTTATCATTAAGGCCTTTGTCGTCATTTAGTCTACCTTGTTTGCAGCTGAGAATGGCCACAGTTGCCCATAAGTTGCGTGAAAGAGCAAATATTTCTTAAGAATATTATAAAAACTTGCCCATGCAATTGCAAGATCACAGTACAAACGTCTGTGCATTAGACTTATTTGGGCAAGTTTCAACTAGTCGCTGATGATTAATGTCCCATGCTGCCATAATGAAATTCCACGATCGGCTTGCTCTAGTAACTTCACTCTATAGACCTCTATGCTTATCCTCCTACTGCTATCCCATTTTGGATTTGCGTCGGTTCCTCAATGACTCCATATTGAAGGTCACTCATGAAGATCTCTTCGTTCTTTTCAAAAAGCACCACAAAAATGCAAATTTTTGGTTGCTAATCACGTTCAAAATTCTACTTCTTGTGAGAGATTTTTTTAGATAACTGAGGCTAGTTTTTAAGACGCAAAGATCGATCTTAAGATCGGACTTGCAGTACTAAAGTACAATCTTGAGATCGACCTTTTGCGTCTAAAAAACTAGCCTCTGGCCATAGTGCATTTAATAAAAACCAACGAAAAATGAAGACATGAAAGCCTCCACTGAAACGTTCAGTCAGAGGTCTCGGTTTCCCTTTCTGGCAGGCTTGTTCCATAGAGGTCTATAGAGAGGCCATTTTCGTCATTTTGTCTGCCATTTTTATTGCTAAAACTGGCCAGAATGTGCGTGAAAAGGCAAATACTTCCGAACGATATCGTAACATACTTGACCAAACACAAGGAAGACCATAGCACAAATGTAAGTGCGCAAGAGTTCTATGTGTTCAATGCCAAATCCTGTAATTGTGTTTATGCCTGCGAATTAATTTTTCATATTCATTAAGCCCCTTAGTATAATTTGGGAGAAGCAAAGCTTAGACATGAGGCAACATGCCCAAAAAACTTTGTTTTTCAAAAAATGCCTTCTACGTTTGTTTGGGCAAGTTTCAACTAGCGATCCTGTATATAGACTGGTTGTCGTAGGCTAGCACACGGTGCCGATTATTCACACTGGTGATTGGTCAATAGAGTCCTTTAAGCGCAACCACTAAAAAAGATATAACGTGCAACCTTTGACCTTAAGAAGTTCAAAAATAGGTCAAACTTTTGTGTCAGGGTACAATTTCGCGAGCTGTATTAGTAGGGTGACCTCCCAGTGGTATTATAGGTCTGCTGCCGTTAGCAGTCTAGGCTTGCCAAAAACATGTCTCACTTTTCAAGGCTCAAATTTTCAAAAAAATGTTGCATTTAAGAGCAATGGCATGGTTAATGTAGCAAAAATTTCGAGGTCTTTATGAATTATGTGAAATGGATCCTGCATTGGTGTGAAATTTTACTGCATTTGAACGTGCCTTGTTCTATTTACCAGAGCATAGACATATTATCTCGCACATAGACTTTAAATAATCGTATTGTGTCCAAAAGATCGGAACTTGCGATACTTCAGACTTTGATATAAGGGTTATTTTTAGAATTACAAATACCCATAGCATTATTTTTTGATTGATGTGACTTCTGATTTCTGCTAAAACCTCTTTTGGAAGAAACTTTTGGTTTCATTTAATCACTCAAATTGTCAATCATTGGTCAACTAGTCAAAAATGGACTAATCGAACGGAAATGATGGAATGTTATTCAGGAGGCTAAGCTACATCTTGATTGAGGGAATAAAATTTGCGTTAATGTGATACAATTATTTTTCAAAACTTTTTTTAATGGAATGTTCGAAATTTTCTGGATTTTTTTTTTTTTTTGAAAAAATAAAGATTCTCACGGCTCAATTTTATTTACAGGTGAAAACGCTTTGTAGTAATAAATTATACTTCATTTTGTGGCGAAAAGTGGCCGAAGGCTTCACAACGGTGGCCGAAAGTGGCCAAATTTCGGACCAAAAGTGGCCGAGAAACTTCCCCAAAACCTAGCAACCCTGGTTCCATCCCTTCAATAGAGCTATTTGATTGATGGTAACTAGGGACCCTAAAATTGAGTCTGGCCACCGCAATCTATGGAATCCCAACCAATGCAGCTGTCTGTGTTGTCTTCTAACATGTGGAAAGCAAAAGTTCATGAGAAAAGGAAACCTTCAGCTTTCCCCAGTGTCTCAAAATTGGGTGGTTGACAACTCAATCTACAAAGAATAAGTACTCTGGTTTGTTATTGAACTTAGTCAGAATCAGCTGAATGCAGATGCAATGTCTTTGCCAATCACCAGCATAAACCAACAGCACCATGAGTTAGCCTACAAAGGTCAAACTCTAAATAGGGGTCCATGGGGTGAACCATTGGCATCGTGTTATCCTAGGACGGCCATTCTCTATACAGGGTCGCTAATTGTAACTACAAATGAACACTCGGTTAAAACAATCTACAAAACATTACTAAAGTGGAAACCCGATCATCATCAGATTATGGAAAAGAAATCCTCACATCAATTGCCTAGAAAGGGATTCACACAGATTTGGAGCTAACAAAATAATCTCAACGGCAAATTGGTCCTCAATGTTCTTCCTGGCAAAGGGGCATCCATTTGTAAACAAATAAACTTCTCTCTGGGATGGACGAAAATCTAGAAAAGACTACGTAGAGTCAGACTGTGGTTCCTCGTCAGGAGAAATGACGTCTGACTAGCGAAATGATAGAATTCAGGATCGTTAGTTAGGTCATGGGCTTGTACAAAGGCTTAGACCATGGACACATCAACGACAATGACAATTGAAAGGCTGACGATCAAATTCGAGGTTTCAACATCGTTGTCGTCGCAGACCTCTCATAATGAAAATCCGTGACATAATGAAAGACAACGAGCACATGGGTTGAGCAAGATGATGGGATAATTTGAAGGACAAAGGAGGATCGAGAAGAAAATCAAGTTCCTAAATAAGACACACACAAACAATCAGTTTTTCATCATGATTAATATATTTTCTCAACCATGTTGATAAAACAACAAAGGACAGTGTCAAATTGTTAGCAATAGCATCTGTTTACGGTCTAACTATAAAAGAACCAAATTTGGAAACAATCATGATAATAATGATGATGATGATGATGATAGCAATGGTAGTAATAAATGTAATAATACTGATACTGATAATCATGGTTTTATGTATGATCAGGGGAATTGGTGATTTCTTATGCTGATAATGTTTATGGGTTTGGCAAAAATAAACAGAGCCGCAAATGTTGGCTTGACGGACTCCGTCATTGGGAATTTTGGCCTCTTTGCTGGTTGTTTGTAATGCGCCAATTACATGATCATCAAGTCAATTTGCAGAAGGGCAACAGCAACGCAACGAAATCTGTTCCTAAATCCCCTCTAATTTTCTTACTCTATTTCAAAGTTTTGAACATTTGATGACACATCCTCAATTTAGAGAAAGTTCGATATCAAAGTTCCTGTCAGTAGCACCAAAATTGGCGATGTTTAGCTTTGTTACATCGCTTTTTCTGTTCGGTAATTCGAGTTGGTTCTAGTTGTTTTTAGCTTGAAATGCTCGGTTATTTTGTGGATCTCACTCAGTGGCACAGTGGCACTCAATGACCATCATGTTTGACGCAACGCCAGGAATTGTTCATCAAATTAATCTACTTCACCATCGTTTGTTTTAATATTGCTTCTTAGCATGGTTGGAAAGTGGGCGAGTTTGCATCTCTTGGGCAATTTGGACACACCAGAAATTGTAAATTAATGTTCGTGAATATAACTTTAAAGTTTTTGACGTCGAGAGTAAATAAATGTCTGATTCAAATTGGACCAGCTAGTGTTTTGTTTGTTCAAAATGAGACTGGTATTTTTTTTATATTTTAAGGCCATGAACAAACATAATAAAGCTAATTGGTAGCCTTAACCAAGGACATTATGGGGTACATTGCCTCACGATCCCCATATGAGCAACTCACTCCTCGAACAAACTAAATTCCAAACTGGGAAAAAAAAGTAAGTTTCTATTACTGCCAAATAAGGTATTTTTCTAGTCGTGGCTTAAGACACACCAAGCTATTTCACATGCCAAACAACACCAGCTGACAGTCTCGTAGCTTGCAGGGAATAATCATAACGGCAAAAGAAACATAATCATAATTCGAAATAATCCTTCGCAAAAGGATGATTTCGACACATTGATGCTAGTAATACAACTAACAACAATGGACGAAGTAGAAATTGAATGAGACAATGAAAGCAAATAGAGACGAAGACAAACAAACAAATGAACATGAAAGGTAGGGCCAACCAACCAATTGTTGTTCAATCACAAAAGTGAATGTACTAAGTTCAGTTTTGCTTGGTGAACCTGTGGAGTATTGCGAAATTCCAACGCATGATCACATGGATAATATTTGGATATCATTATTAGCTTTTTTCTTACTTTTTCATATTGTTATTTTTATGGTTGGTTTAACACTGACAATGTTAAACGCCCTCATTGTTCGGGAAGACATGTTTTAGAGAAATATTGGTTTCAAAATAATCGTGGTTATTGGTTATTGCTTGTGAATGTTTGCAGTCGTTGCCGCCATTGTGAAAGGGCCAAGTCAAAACCGGACCGGCATTGCCTTAAGATGGAGTAAATTATTTTCGTTGGGCGAACAATGAGCAATGTTTTCCATGACGGAGCTCAAATCCATCGTTCCACCACTAATTCCCCCTTCTCCTAAATGCTTACTTAAACGCTGCTGTTGTTGTTGTTGCTGCTGCTGCTGTTGCTGCTGCACCTGATGGTGTTGCTGTTGCTGATGATGATTATGATGATGTTGTTGTTGGTGATGATGTTGATGCAACAAGTGTTGCTTGTCATAACTAGTTCCAGCACAATGTGGCTGGGACGTAGTTGGAGTATTACTGGCAGCAAAGCTTTGAAAATGAGTGCTTGCATGGTGAAGGGCTACATCTGCCAAAGACGAGGACGAACTACTTCCAATCTGTCCTGGCGAGTTGTTCATGGAGGACAGAGAATTAAAATTAAGTACGGGGTTAGGGGAAAGGACACCGGCTGTTGCCAGGGCCATTTGGGCCACGGCAGCTTGCTGCATGAACATATGGTTGGGGACATGAATGGCTGCCGAATTGGTCATGGACATGGTATGAAACGAGGCAGCTGCAGCGGCTGCGGCGGCAGCATTGGACCCCGGGCTGTCGAGACTCGAGCCTGCGGCACCCAATTGAGGCAGGGCGTACGGGGAAAAGCGAAAGCTGGCCAAGGCGTCGCCATTGCTTTGGGGCAGAATAAACTCACCGTAGCCTCCACGAAACGATGCCATGGTGGTAGGTCGACCACGGCCCGTGGGACATGCAGGGAGCATCACCTCCTTCGGTTGTGCTTTCTTGCATTCCACCTGTTCAAAATTAAGATGCTTGGATCAATGCTTGAAGTATTAGGGTCTGGGCGCATGAGCATAATGCATGAACAGTCAAAGACAGCGTGTCCAACTCCCACGATTTTATACACACAAGGCCTCCCGCATGCAAATGCAAGTGGCGAACAATTGAAAATTCAAGGTGCTCTCTCACCATTTTGTTATTGATCTCATGAAAATGGATTTCGCAAACTTTGTCCACGATGTCTTCATTTACAAAAGTTACAAAACCAAAGCCGCGGTGACGGTTCGTTTGCTTGTCAAACATGAGCATGGCATCCTCAATCTATGAAAGAAACACATTGATTGGTTTAAGAACAACGCTCACAAATAACTTCGTGCAAAGCTGCACTAAATAGCAAAAAAATGCTTGGAATAAACAAATAGGGATTGGTAAAATCAATTTGGGCTGAAATTCGGGGTAAAAGTAAAAAGCTCAAAGACATCCCGTAACTTGTGTCCATATTGGTAGGTGCTACTTAATTGGGGTAGAAATTACATTCAATGATTGCTTGAATGAAAATGAAGAATAAAAATGAGTTTGAAATTTTTCAATCTTGTGAGACCATCTTGTGAGACCATCCACCTTGTTTTGCCTTTGAAAGAGAGGAAAGTCACCTTTGTTTTTTTAAATGGCAGTGGCAACTTAATCATCTCCTTGCAGTGTCCTCCTGTGTAGGGATGGGTGACAACGACACTTTTGACATCGACGTTTACGCCGACATCGGCAAAATTGTCATAGTTGACAATGACATCGGCACCGGTGTCGACACCGACCTCGACACCGACACCGTCTGTGAAAGTGTTTCTGTAGTCTTTTTTGCCATTTTTGGAAAAAATCACACTAAAGGCCGGTATCGAAACTGACACCGAAAGTTGGAAAAGCCGGTGTCGGTATCGACACCTTGACATCTACGCCGGCTTCGTACCCACACCTTCTCCCCTACTTCTGCGAAAAAAATCTTTTTTTTGTTTGGAATTAAATTTCGACGGTCCAGAGCTAAATTTGAACTTAGTTGAAAATATGATTTTATTTGAAAGCATCTCTTAAAGGATCTGAAGGTATTTAGAGCTTTTTTTATGAGGGCACTTAAACTTAAGGCAAAAAGATAAAATTAAGACACTTAAGGGGCATCTAAATCCCATGATATCAATTTCAAGTCTGTGTCACAACACAAAGACCAAGAAAAAAACACTTGCCCCCCCCAAATGAAGTCAATTAAGTTCCGGGTGTTTCAAAAGAAATGGAACACTAATTACATTGTCTGTAACTCGTGATTGAATCCATATAGGAACCTCACTGCATTGGATATGATTGGGCAAACACTTGATTTAAAGAGTCAGAAAAACCAAATTCACTCAAATTCAATATTTAAGCGACCACATTTTTTCCCGTGAAGGGTCATTTCGGAAAACGGAGCGTTAGTGACTCTGACGTTTTTCTCCCTTCCAAAATTTGGCTATAATAAAAAATATGGCTATACAAAGGGAATAAAACCATACTAATCTTAAGAATTGGTATGTGCCGCATCTTTTTGAGCTTCATACATTCTTTGCGAGATCAGCCAGTTCCGAGTCAGGAACATGCTTTCCTGTTCCGTTTCTCATGAATCACCCGGTAAAAGAGCTTTGCAGAAGGAATCTTAATGGGATTTGAAGATGTTTGAAATATAAAGGATTATCATAATCACACTAGTATATTTTTTTCTAACATGTTACTAACCCGCACAAAAAATACCTCATGCACCATTAGTTTCTGGTGACCTTCTGTGTACGTTTCAACATATTTACTTATGTGCTGCATAATAATGATCCTTATTATTTGAGAAAGCTTGATTGACCTGGATGCTTTGGTTGAAGTGCCTGGGACAAAGCTAAAAAACAACAATCTTTTAAACACAATCGACAATCCATTGTCTCTTGATGTACAATTAATTTAGATTAATGGATCTTTCGGTGTGCTAAGAAACATCACGAGAAAACTTGATCAGCAAAATTTTCATTGTCCATGATGAATCATTATCAGAAGGTTGTACAAAGTACGCCCTCAAGTGTGTCAATTGCTTTTTTTCTGAATACTTAAAGCATATTTGTCTAGAATCTAGAGGAAAGCCGTAAAGTGAAGCCATTTTGTTACTTGCACATCATAGCTAAAAAATTCCCTTACTAGTCTTGACAATTACAAAAGGGCTTATTCAGAAGTATCAAATTTGCAGCCTAATCTCTCTGGAAAGAGACTAACAACCTTTGAAATCTTGGCTTGCATTTGTTTTCTATCTACGTAAGGGATAACAAATCATAAACATAGATCAGCTATCTTAAAGGTCCAAAAGCCACATTTCAGTCAAAGTCACAAATAAAGCAAAAAAAAATAGGGTATAAGTTTTTTCAAAGAAAATATTTTACTCAAGAACACTAACAAAAGAAAAATGACGTGAAAATTTTCAAAATCTCCTTAGAATGTAGAAATCATATTCAAACTCCATGATGAGAAAAGCCGATTTCATTCACAAATGGTTTCTTGGATTTTCCGATGGACATGTTTTTTTTGTAAAAGACAATAACCTTGGTCAAAATCCAATGACCCTGAACACTATGAAGCTTGAATACCTTCTTGATGATAATATTTTTGGAAAACTGAATCTTACCTCTCCAAATTGTTCAAAGTATTTCTTGATATCTTCCAACGACGTTGTGGCAGATATTCCTCCCACAAATATCTTCTTTGTTCTGGTCACAAGCTAAAAAGAAAAAAATAACCGTCATGCCGATCGTAATCGCTCGAATTTTTAGGGAAAAAGTCATTTTATTGTGAATGGAGGTTAAAAAAATAAATGAAACCGGTACGTCTCATAAAACCTCAAACTACTCAAACTACGTAGCTCCTTCCTCCAACACGTATAATGAGTGCCTAAGCATGCATTCACCTTGGGATGAGTTCTCCTAGGAAACGCTACTTTCGGATCAATCTGGAAGAACAAGGTGAGCAACCCATGGGTGATTAAATTCTCTTGACCTACTGGAGGTATGTTTCTGAAAGCTGCAACATCACACACCTTTTTACCATCTAAATCGTGAGGCCCATGGGCCAATACTTGGTCCACACTGTTTGCGTCAGAAAATGTGACAAATCCGAAGCCTCTGGGAAATGAATATGAATATTACAAGGTTAAACAATAAACAGCCGCGAAGGACAAGATAGTAAAAAGCATTTTAAGAGTTTCTAAACCCTACCTCGAACGCCTCGTACTAGGATCTTTCATTACCATCACCTCAGAGATGTCTCCGTACTTGCCAAAGTATTCCTTCAGACCCTCTGAAAGGTTAAAAAGATGGTTACGTGACGTTTGAGACCTCGCTTTGAACAGGCAAAGTCTCAATGTGCGCATTGTTTTCCAAACCTGGTGTGGTCTGCCAACTTAGGCCTCCAATGAACATTTTTCTGAAAGATAGATGGACAAATAGATCAAATCTTTAAAATGATATTATCTTCGAAACAAATGCTAAGGCTAACGATACTATCGTGAGATTTATCATTTAGTTACTTTTACCATTGAAAATGGTTTCATAACACGGCCGTCAGCTCGTTTTGGTGGAACAAAAATTGAGGTCTTATTGGGACAAACTTACCCTGGATCGTTTGGAATATCCTCGGTCTCAACTGAGAGGGTAGACTGGGGGTTATTGACATTAATTGGTATCAAATCCATGATTCCTTGGCTCACTGGATCCAATTAAACTACGGTGAGATAGTTATTTTCCTAAGGAATCCACCAAAACTAAACTAGAAGTTGTTTACAGAGTTGACTATCATCTATCTTCTACAAGAGCAACTAGACAAGGTGCATGCACTCACTCACGCACGCACAAATACACACACACACACACACACTCAGTTGAGCAAGTATTCAGACCAGGACCCCCTCACCATCGATGTGGTCCTCCAATGTATGTCAGTACCACTTCTTGTACCACCAACGCCACCGCTGCCACAACCATCCTCCTTCTCCTCCTTTTCCTTCGCCTTCTCATCGTCATCATCATCATCATCATCCCACCGAGGAACAACGGCCGACCCAACCTACCAAGCTACCAAACCAAATTTCGAGGGACAGGCCCGACACCGAGTTTTGGCCTCTTTCATTCAAGCTCCATCTCTCTGTTGGGTCGTCCGTCCAATCGTTCCTTGATGCCCTCTTTCGATTGGGTCTTGGGTCTTGCTTGCTTCGTCCGTTGGTTCCTTGGTTCCTTGGTTCCTTCGCTTGCAGGTCCATCCATCTATTCTCTATCTCTCCTCCTTCTTCACAGTTCATCCTTGCTTGGTTCTCCCACACGCTTTCGAGTGAGTGTGCTTGCCAGAGGTGCTGGCGCAAGGAAACAATGAAAGTGGCCCAAAGGCAATCGGCCAACCCGCGGACGTCTTGGTCCACTTAGCCCAGCTCCTCTTTCACACTCTCACTCTCTCTCTCTTTCTTTCTTTTCTTTCTCGCTCTTCCTCTCTTTCTCGCTCTCCCTTCTTGTCTTCCCTTTTCGGTCGTTCCTCTTCTTTGGACCACGTCTTAGTCTTGAACCTGTTTCGTCTTGGTTCCAAACCTTGGTACGTACGCGTACGTATGCAGATCGTTCTTGGATCCTTTTTTCAGTTCTTCGGCGCCCTCTCCTACATTCTTCCGTGAACCCGTACTACGTACGGTTAAAAGGCTAGGACGTCTTCGGTGGCGCAAACTGTCTGCAACGTGCGGGGAAATGAATGGCCTACCTACCGAAGAGCGTGCGTACATTCGAGGATATAGCCTAACACGGGCATTCTTATCCACAACATAAGGTTTGTGTGGGTGGTTCGGTGGTTGGTTGGTTAGTAAGTAAGTAAGAGGGAAAGAAAGACAGGGCAGAGATTCTGTCACTCATTCCAAATTAAAACAGCCTAAAGTTCTGCACAAAATTCACGAAATCCTGAACAATGAAATTGTACATAATTATCAAAGAAAGTTAATTTCTTATTATTATAGCTGAAAAAATTGAGCTATTTTTGAAGAAAAATAAATTTTTGGAGGCAATTTTACTGACATTTACACTAGAGAAGAAATTAATTGAAGTATTTTACAAATTTTTCATCGGGTAATTTTTGTACTTAAGCATTTTTTGAGGTTTTAGAAACTTGAGCAAAACTTCTGAGATGGTCAAATGTTCTTTAAAGGGCAAGTCTTTGGTCGTCGATCACAAGATGACTTCATGAATGTGAAGAATGTGAAGAAATGTGACTTCAAAAAATGTTTCAAAATGGCTTTTGACTTCGATGGTCAGCAAAATGTTGTTGTTGCTAACCGTGATCATCCTCGCCTCCCAAGAAGTCACAGGAAGGCGGCCGCTCCTGACGTGTTGCACAAAAGCAGTGACACCTCCGGCCTTGGCAACCCTTGCCCGCACTAGAAAAGGTTGAGGGAGTCGTGTGGACCAGCCTGCACAAGTGGGACAGATGTTGGTTGGCTCAAAAGGGCTATGGGAGTTGCTGGTGCACATTGCATAACCCCGTCAAAAATAGAAATGGTCAACAAAATCAAACCCCGTTCCGTTTTTAGTTGCTTGAAGCTTTACTGATCCTTACAATTTTTAAAAAATATTTGCATGGTGCCCATTTCCTTACTTCTTTGTTATTTGGATACAATCCACTGAACTGGAATGATCTTGGGGGCATCCAAGAGTGTGAAAATCTGGCAAAACAGAAATCTAAAGCCATTGTTTAGAAAAAATTCTTTGGAAATGCTCCCAAGTTGGGGGAAATTCAATGTCTTGTTTCAATTTCTTGGTATTTTTCGTTTCATTTTTAATTTTAAGGTTATCTTTTTTAATTTAAAAAAGGTTTTGACTCAAAAAACATCAATCTCAAATCCGGTCTCTATTGATTACAGTCGGGTATCAATTTAAGGGGATTAGCAAAAAATCACTTCAATTGAGATTGGCCCTAAATCGTAAGCTGAAGAAAATGATGCCAAGCACTCACGTGGCTAAACATACGTATTTGCATCATTACCTTGTGACAAATACTTTCAGCACTATCAATTCAGTTTTAACATAAAAATCAATAATCTTCATATGCTTTTGTTTCATTCTTGCCTCAAAAAGGCACACACTGAGTCGCATGTTAACACATATATAATTTTAGGAAATATATTTTATTACACCAAAATCAAGTCATATTAACAGGTCACGGTGTTCCGAAGGGGTTTTAGGTTTAAATTAAAATACCCAAAGACATCATGGCACTTTTTGGACACAAAATTTTATGGGGAACAACTTTACTTTTATTGATTTATATGTGTTTAGGCCCAAGGAAAAAGTTATATACCTATTAACCATTTAGTTACCTTATGAATTCAGATTGAATAAAAGTTCATACATCAACAGCTGAGTTATTTGACTTTGAATGGTCCATTTTTGACCCAAAGGCACTTAAAATACATTTTGCAATGAAAAATCTTTTGCAGTATCAAAGACACTCAAAGTTGGGTAATACTTTGAAGTTTTGAAAAAATCAGTTAATGTTTCAAGTTTCGATTTTAGTCCATTTTGAACATGGTCCTTCTAGTAATTGTAAATTTGAATATGAATCTGTAAGGCATATTTATTTGTAATTTTGGCAGAACAAACATCATAGTCACCTCACCACTCATAGTCATTATCACCACTCTAAATTGTTATGAAATATGTTTTCCAAAAATCTTGTTTAAGTGCCTTTTATGTGATATTTTTTATTGTTTTGAGCTATTTTGACAAAAGCTCTAAAACTCAAAAAAAAGTTTTGAGTTTTTGAGTTCACGCGCTAGTACGCGTGGCCACTCTGGCTTCCTACTTCCTATTCTGGCTTACTTGTTATTTATTTTGTCTCAAAATGTAATTCAATGAAATTGACTATTGCTGATACTTATTTTTAATAACTATCAGCACTAGAACTTCTTTACATATAATGTTGATTTTACAAAATTGTAACTAGGTTAATGACAAAGGTTTACCGTACTTCATATGTAGCAACAACTACCAATAATAATCAGAATTGAATTCATCACAACATTTTTGACCCTCTAAGGATGGAGAACAATTGAAATCTCTGTAAAGGCACATTCATTTGGTTTCAATGATTTGTTATGATCTAAAGAGTGTGACCTACCGATTGAAAAAATAATTACGCTAGATGACAAAGGCTTCCTTTGAAGATGTGAATACCAAAATCAACAAGTAAATGAAAAAACGGGTATGGAGGGATTTTAAATTTTATGCAGTCTTCAACTCTTTAACAACTTCGCACCATCATTAACTCAACAATCATTCTTCATTGCTTAATGATTGCTTTTATGAAGCTCTTTTATTCTTTCTTGTTTGGTTTTCTTTTATCATGCCAAAGATACAGTCTATCAGAAAAGTTTGCATAACGTCGAGCGTCAGCTCGTTTTTTAAGCCTGGCCTTGGAAGGACAAGGCCGAAAAGGTTGAAATTTGGTCAGAATGACCAACATGGACCAACATACCACGCAAATATCAAAAAACCCAGATGCAATCAAATAATCAAAACCTTTTTTAACAAAGACTGAAAAAGGGGCGGCGCAAAAGTTTGCATAACATTGAATCAATAATTTATTGAAAACCCCTTAGCCTTCAAAATAGCTAATAGTCGCTTTTTGTAACTCTTAACAAGATTGTTACAAGTCTCAGGGGGGATATTATGCCACTCTTCAATGGCCACAGACTCCAACTCGGTCAGATTCTTGGGCTTCCTCATCCTGATTCTCCTCTTGAGCTCTTGCCACAGATTCTCAATAGGATTCAGGTCTGGATTCATCGCTGGCCAGTCCAGCACCTGAATGCCATTGTTTGTGAGCCATTGCTTGACCATTCGACTCGTGTGCTTTGGATCATTGTCGTGCTGGAACAAGAAATCCGGACCCAACTCCAACTTCTCCCCCGACTGCTGCAGGTTTTCTTGAAGGATCTTGCAGTAGTCCTCCTTCTTCATGATCCCCTTGATCCTCACGATGTTCCCTGGACCACGGGCACTGAATGCTCCCCAGAGCATGATGGAACCACCCCCGTGCTTGACTGTGGGAAGGGTGTTCTTCGGGAGGTAAGCCTGTCCAGGACGGCGATAGACAGTTTGGACATGGTTGTGACTTAAGAGCTCAATTTTCGTCTCATCCGACCACAAGATGGATTGCCAGAAGCTCTCGTCCTTGTCTAGATGGTCCTTGGCGTACTTCAACCGCGTTTTGGCGTGTCTTGGCTTCAAAAAAGGGGTGCGCCTCGGCCGCCTTGCCTGAAGTCCAGCAGTCCTGATGGTCCTCGATATGGTATCCTTTGAAACCTTGAGACCCTCATTGGCAAGGTCATCCTGGATCTCACCCAAGGTTGTACGAGGGTACTGCTCCACCTTTCGCACCACTTTTCTGACGGATCTTGCCGGAAGCTTACGAGGTCGTCCAGGCCGGTCAGCATTGCCAACATGTCCTCGCTGCTGGAAACGTCGGACCACTCCTTGGATGGTCGGGATGGGAATACTTAAGGTCTTGGATATCTTCCTGTATCCCTGGCCTTTCTTGTGGAGGTCAATGATCGTGGCCTTGGTCTCCAAGGCTAACTCTTTTGCCGCACCCATAATTGCTTCAAAACAGAGAGGTTACATGGAGATTTTCGCCTTTTTTATAACCTTTAGAATCATCCAGACTTTTTTCATCATCAATCTCTTGAAAACAATAGAAAATTACAGGTGTTTCTCGAAAAATCTCACACTTTCCTCGACTTGCTCAAAAGTGTTATGCAAACTTTTGCGCCGCCCCTTTTTCAGTCTTTGGTAAAAAAAGTTTTGATTATTTGATTGCATCTGGGTTTTTGGATATTTGCGTGGTATGTTGGCCCATGTTGGTCATTCTGACCAAATTTCAACCTTTTCGGCCTTGTCCTTCCAAGGCCAGGCTTAAAAAACGAGCTGACGCTCGACGTTATGCAAACTTTTCTGATAGACTGTACATTGAAACGTAATCAGAAATCACCTCCTCCTGGTTCAAGTTGTTTTTATGGTGAGGTTTTAAAAGTTTTGTGCAGGAATATCGTTTGTGAAGCACAGGTTATTGGTCACCTTTACTTTGAAATTAACCTGACTAGAGTGGGAAATTCAAAGATGAAGCACTCCACAAAACGATTCTTATTTTTTGAAAAAGTACCTGAAACTGCCCATTACCTATTTTTTGGAAGGTACCATCAAAATCATACAGCTGTCAAGTACGTATAACATGACACCAAAAATTTTCTTTGGTGAGCCAACCACCTTTTCTCAGTACATAACAGATCACCGTGTGGGGCAATGAGGAGAAGTGAGCAGAGTTTCAGAGTGGCGATGTTCAGCCAGACTCGGCTAACGATTTGTCGGCCAATTTTCAGACCCAAGCTGACCTTTGGTTAATGGATGAGTGTAATCGAGGGAATTCAGCTGGGGATTCTGGGGCCAAAATGACTAGGGATGGGTCAGAACTAGGTTCGGACATTTCATAGTTTTAGTTTGCTCCGTGAGAAAAAAATGCTTCTTTCAATTGATTGTCAAAATTAAGAAAACGAATTAGACATGCACAAGGTTGCTCCAAGTGAGCGTTTTAAATCATTCCGCGGGCGGCAAAACAAGGCCGTTGGCTGTGCTGAGTAGCTCAGCCCATTTTGGCGAATCCAAGTTTTTCCCATTTTGACGAGCATTTGATGATTCTAGGTCCTTGGAAACGATCGGTATTTCACTTAAGGATACCTTGGCTGGAATTGGGTCAATAATATGCAAAAAATAATATTAGGGTGATTGATTTAAAAGCAAGTAAGCAGGCCTTGTGCTATTGCAAAAATAGGACTTAACATTGATCCAAACACTAATATTAAGATGCGGATTTATTCAGTGGGTTCCAAAGAATCATTTCAATATTTCAAAATACTTAACATATAGAGAAATGTAATATTTTTTAACGCTTCTTTCTGTTAAGATCTAATCTTTTCTGTATCATTTTCAAGCAAACAAATTGGGCATATTTTCAACCAAGTGAAAGCAGAGGGATCAAAACGTAAAATTAAGATCGTTTCCAGGGACCTAGAATCATCAAATGCACGTTAAAATGGGAAAAACTTGGATTCGCCAAAATGGGCTGAGCAGCTCAGCACAGCCAACGGCCCTGTTTTGCCGCCCGCGGAATGATTTAAAACGCTCACTTGAAGCAACCTTATACATGTCCTATTGGGCTCACGAATTTTGGTTAAGTTTTATGAAGGGTGAGTCTTGACTTTGACGCATCCCTAGCCATTTTGGCCCCAAGATCTCCAGCTGAATTCGTTCGATTACACTCATCCATTGATCACTTGTGCCCAAACAAGTTCACACTCTGTAATCGCAATATTCCAAAACAACTGCAGCAACCTTGTACAAACGGTAGTAAAGTCTACTGAACAGACTGGATTCGTTTGTTTGGGCACAATGCGCTATGGAAAAAAATCAGGTTTTCACATCCAACCTTTGCTATTCGACAGTTGTTACTTGTCCAACCAAATCTTCTGTATGCCCACCCCGTGGAAGTGAGCAAACAAAATGGTTGAACAACAGGACTTGCCCAATGAAATACCACATGACATGTGGTATTTCATTGATGGATAATATGTAATGTCGGCTTGTTTCCTAACTTTGATTTTGACTGATGAATGAACCTCTTTTCAGAAAATTTTCAGCAGAACAAGCGATTTTCCACTTTTTGTGAAATTTCCCCCATTTTTTTTTATTTTGGACAAAAATGGAAGATTTTGGTAATTACCAATGTCTGGTGGCCCTGATTACAAAAGTTAAGAGCACAAAAAGTCCTCTTTACCTTTTCTTTCTTTTAATTTGTCCCATTTTTGGGTCAAAATATTTTTTTTTTTGTTTGTTTCGGTATGTAGTCTTAGAGACGCTCTAGTGAGAGACGGGCGAGGTTGGGACCGGCGTCAATGACGTCATTCAATTCGCATCATGTGATGGGCTGATCCACTTTTGGGCGCCGTTTTCAACATTTCTAAACAGATGGAACCCTCAACAAGCCCTCGCTCAATCCAGTGCTTCCACATCTTACTTTGAAGCAGAATGTTTGCGTCTTTCTAGAGCCCAACCTAATGTGCCATAAAAAGGGTTGATGCTCCACCTTGTATTTTTCTGTTCCAAAACCATTTTAAAGTTTGCAATTTAAGACTCTGAACATTGGGCAAGGTCACTTGAAAAGGTTTCAGTGAAAATTCTATTTGACATTTTTACGTCCAAAGCATGGAGAGTCTGTTTATTTGGAAATGTTTTTAGTTCAAAAAATTGTTTACTTTTCTCCATGGCGCTTGAGTCAAAACCTCGCCCCTCTCTCACTAGAGCGTCTCTATGTAGTCTTTGTAAGGAAGCTAGCTAGAGCAAGGAAGCGACAAAGCATTTTTGATCCCACCAAGGTAATGTTGAGATTGTCCTGCCATGTATTGGTCTAGTTGATTGGACCAGGAAGGCTAGGGGGTGCATTGCAGAACAATGTTATTGGTTGGTCCTGCCCACACTTGTTTGGCAGTTTGGCACTGTGTGCTGTGGTGGGCCTGTGTTGCCTTGGATTGGCGGGCTTATGTCACCCAACCTTTCACGATTCTGCACTGTTTGCCCCAGACTGTACAATCTTCATTGTTCGTAACGTAAAAAGCAGGAAATCGACATTTGAGGAGGCTTTTAACCTACTTGTAAGCATCCTTTTGTCACCAAATAAAAAAGAAATGTAAAGAGCTAACCCTAAAGAATCGGTTTGGTGTTTTGGAGGCGGTCCAAAAAGAAGAGGAAATCCAAAATTCCACCCTTCATTCCATCTGATTCTGATTCCATCTCAGAGGACAAGCCTTGACACATTTTCTCATTCTTCATTAATACCAGGACCAAAAGGCGATTTTTAAAACCGCAGAATTACACTAAATATGATGACCTGTGCAGCCTTTTTCTCATTCAAAAGCAATTTTTCAAAAATCTGTGTTTTAAGTGGGTTTTATGTATTTTTATATCTTTGACTTTTTGTGTTACAACATACAAAAATGACATTTTTTCCATCTTAATTAAATTTTCAAAGACTTATGCTATATTGTTTGAGAATTTGGGTGTTTATATGCCCAGAGATACTTTCCGCTTCTTTGGGTCAAAAATGGACTGCCTCAGCTCAAATATCGCCGATTTTATTAAAACATTTGGAAAATACTGAATTTAGTAGATTATCAGGAGGATAAACTGTAATATGGACCTGTCTGAAAACCTTGAAAAACTGTAAGAGGGTTATTTCAGTACCAGGTAGCTCTGGCATGGGTGTCAAATATGAGTAGTGTTTAGATTTAATCCTCAATAATCCAATATGTCAATGTTTCACGATGTAGAGGAAATCAAGGGTAAACTAAGTAATTCCTGCGTAAATAAGCAATAAATTGGAAAAGCTTTCAGTGCCGTGATGTAGGCAAATCTCGACCGTTTTCATGCTTTAGTACGAGTTTAGAACAAGATTAATGCCAAAACAAGGTGGATAAATCCAATTCTAGAATTCGAATTCAGTTGTAAAACTAGAAAATTTGCTCATAAATGTTTTATTTTACCATTTATTTATTTCGTAAATGATTATTCAAAAAAAAGGATCACAATTTTATGTTTTCACCTTAAGGTACATGAAATGTGAAACATGCCAACTCAATTAGATCCAAAGGCTGGAGGTTCTTTTCTGTGCTCACTAACTCTTTCGGTTTAAGACTTAAAGGTAAGCATATCAATGAAGGTTTTGAGAACAGATCATCATTTGGAAGCATAAATCATTTTTGCATTTCTTCGTCATTTGTGTCCCAATGTCGTCTTTGGAACTGCTTGGAGTTTTCGAACATCATCATTGATGTCAATGGCTGAAGCTTCTTGGGAGCTTCTCAGTATCACTTAAGGCTTTTAAAAGACCAAAAAAACTTTGAGAATCTTCATCAGACTTTGATGGGCAAAAGATGGTTAATCGGGAAGGTGGATGGTCCATTGACACTTCACAAACTGGACTTTCTTTGACGTTGGTTCCACCGACAAAACAGCTAAACAGATTCTTCCTTCAATGTTCAAGTTGGTTTATCAATTCCTATTTTCTTGCCCAGCTCTGATATTCATTCTCTTGGATCTTTTAGAACTACTAGTTTGGTGAAATCACTCGTTCAATAATGTGCAGAATCCGATTTCCACTCCGTCCTGCTTCGCTTGATTGTTCTGGCACTTGACACAAAGCCTTCAGATGTTTTCAATGGGGTGTTTTCTTGCTTTTTTACCTCTATCACGTTAATTACCGAGGATTTGAAGCAAAAACTCTCCGTTCATAGAAATGAGTTCACTCGATGTATAGTCTTAGGCAAGGAGGACGGTATTACTTGGAGTGGGATCGAGCGAGGGCGCGTTACTGCGTTGGTGTGAATTTTCCTGCGTGATAGCCTGGAGTTAATGAAGAAATCCAATATAATTCGAATTAATGTCGTTTTATTGACATCCATGGGAGGTCAGCTGTTGAGTTAACCTCTCAATTGGGAATTCTCTTTTTATCCTCTTTACCTAAATCTTATCTAAATACATTAGTCTTTTTTGTCGTGTAAGTTAGTTTCTTTTGTCGTATTTGTCAGTCTTTTCGTCTAATCGGGCAATTTTATTCGTCTAATCAGGTACTTTTGTTCGTCTTTTTTCGTCTATTTTGACAGTTTTGTTCGTCTAAACTTCCTGTCCCTACTAGTAATGACTCATTAATTTTTGCTGTCAAGAGCAATTCCCCCTCAATTCTTGCCAGGAAGTAGGCTCGTTGCTCGCTTAGATCCAACAACTCCATACGTGATGCACCAAAATAGGCCTTGAATTTATTGATCCACACCCGCATCTCTGGTGGACTCGATTCCAAAGTCAATAATGGTGGTTCTAAATCGCTAGCTACCCGAAATTGTGCGGGACGTTCGGGAGCTGGCCCAGAGCTGCGTTGTTCATTAAAATCGTGTAGTATTCCCGCCATGCTCTCCCCTCGATACTTGTGCTCTCACTCTAGTCAATCTACCATGTATATATATCCGTGTCTCCAAGACAATAAACAACTAGTCATTCACCAACATCCAACCATGTAACATGGCACAGCCGGTAGTCGCCACCATTGTGGTGGAAGAACCTCGCCCCTCTCCCTCCCCCTTGGTCGGGAAGACGCAGGTCCGTGATGCGTCCGAGGTGGACGTGGTGCAGCGGGATGGCCATGGATGCAGCCTACGTCATGGTGATGCAATGGAAGGCCCGTGGTTGCAGCGATCCGCCCGTGGGTGCAGCGGAAGGCCCGTGGATGCAGCGGACGGTCCGTCGAGAGGCCCGGCCAAGGCATGGGACCACCGACGACCAACCCCACCGTGGCTGTCGACCTCGCGACCAAACCTGGACAGTTTGTTGGAATGTTGGTGCCCTCTAGTCAAACTTATTTTTTTTCTAGTCGTAATCTGTGATATACATGTAATTCATTTGTGATATGTTTTGTAAATATTTATTTTATAATCTTTATTTGAAGTTATAATTAAATTCTCTCAGATTAAATATCTGAGAAGTGTGTAAAATGGCATTAATTCTGACTGATTTGTCCATTAATATTGGTTTGCCTTGGAGATAAACGCACAAAGCACCTTCAGGCTTTGAACTTAAATGTCAAGTGAAGAGGTACAATACTTCATTACATATCCTTTTGTTAAGAAACAATAATTCTTCTTTGCTCTTCTATTGTTTATCAATAACAGGAACAATTGCTTTTTTTATTTAGAGACCATCAAACATTTAAATATTCACTGAACAAACAAGTTCTTGACAAACTAAAGGCATTGTAGCATTGCTTAACATGTCTTGATCATTGGAGCTTCAGTTCAGGAGCTCTACACATATCAAATCATTGTTTCAAAATCACTCTTTGATATGCCTCAAGCACCTTAGTTCACCTGCACTGACACAACACAATTGTTCCTGGCCAAAAATCAATCCAACATTTAAAGCCAAGGTATTGGAGATTTTGTCATATTTCCTGTACAAAGGTTGGCTACAAAGCTTTTTGGAACTGAAAATTTGAAGAGATAGTCATGACAATGTAATCCAGTTTTTTGGACCCATGGTACATGTAGTTTGAGTACTTGATGAGATAACAACCAATTTGAAGCTTATCATCCTCTTGCCTACCTGAACTTTAATTGCTATTGTTTAAAATTAGGGCAAAGTTGTTGGGAAAGGCTTGGTGATTGCAAAAAGTAACTTTTCCTTGCTGAAGGGTTCCTGGTCTTTCTCATTAGTCCAAAACACTGAATTGTCAGTTTTCGGTCAACATAATTATGCCAACTCCTTTATTTGGTGAGAATTGACGGCATTTTTTGGTCTGGGTCTTAATATAGGATAAAGACGGCTAAAATCAGCCAAAAAAAAATTTTTGAAGTTACATTTCACTGAGAAACAAAAATCAAGTTCAAAAACCGTTTTAAGAAAGAAATTTGAACGATTTACGGCGATTTCTGGTGACATATTTTAACCGCCTAATTTCTTGTGCCATTTTTACTTATTAAGCATATACGTTTTTGACCTACCATTACATTTGAGAACCAGGAAAACAGAATCCTTCTTTTTCAGCTTAGAAACAAAGAAGGAAATTGCTCTCCCTATGTTCTGTCTCTGGTTCAAATTGACGCTCACCAGAAATCAGACCTCGATTTGTAGCAATTTTTTATTTCATTTCATTTATGTTTCAAAACGGAAGCTCTTTAAAACCAGTGACATAAAATGGCCGGTATCAGCTCGATCTCGCTACGCACAAATCAGCTTCTGGGTATTCGTGGATTGACTTTGCATTAACTGATCAAGCGACTGTATCAAAACAAAGAGAAAAAGTGTTCAAGCGACTTGCAAGAAATCAGGGTTCAAGTTTTAAGCTCTTGAAAAGCCTTGTTTCATCAAGTTCGTCTTGACCTACGAGAGAGGGGAGACAGATTTCAACACTTGATGTGCGGTCACTGAATTGAAATCAAAACAAGAAAAAGATGTTCACACCTAACAGCCGAATAAGCTCAAAATGTTGTAAACTGTTTTGCGTTTGCCATTTTCTCAATTTCTCCATTTTGCCAATTCATTTCCTCGAACGGGTTACCAGATTGTGAATACCCGATGAATCTGATGAAAATAATATTGTGTTGCATTTGGTGTCTAGAAAGTCAGAGACAAGCAAAAGACCCGCAATTGAAAAACAAGAGCTTCATCTTTTTAGACTTATAATTTTGTTCATTTGTTTGTTCATTTGTTAGGGAGTCAGTGCATCACTGATAAAGGATGTTCCATGAAGAAATACTCCCGCAACTTGCCACTTTTTTGTTTGCATTGAAAGACGGTTCAGCGCTTAATTTTGACTCCAAAGAATTGAGTTTGGATGGTGGCTGTCAGCCGGGATCAAACCCCAGCCATTCGCACGACAAATCGACGCACTACGCACTACGCCATACCTCACCCCTCCCTATAACTATTATTCTTGACCCTTTTTTAATGCTAAAATGCTTTTTCACAATGGCCATTTAGGCCATTGTGATTTGAAATTCAAATATTACTTGTGATGTAGGGCTCAAAGAAAAAACCAAGATGCCAATAAGAAATTAACATTATTTTTGGTTAAGACTTAAAGGATTGATGGGAAAGAATGGATCCAAGAAGCCTCCCGAAACGACCAAAAAACACAGACCAACCGACAACCTACAAGAAATGGAAGAAACGAAGACGAAGACGAAGACGAAGAAGGTATCTGGTATATGGCTTTCTCTTTTGGCCCGTTTGACATCCATGGCGTAAAGGCGAACAGTAATGGGAGTAACAGAAAGAGAGAACAGGGAAAGAAAGAAAGAAAGGAGCAAAGAGGGAAGGAAGGTGCTCCCAACTAGGGATCCTGTATAGAGGCTGGCTTCTAAAATCTATAAATACCCGGTTGACATGGACAGTCTGTGACGTCATCCAACATGCAAGAAGCTAAAGTTCATGACTAAAGGAAACGTTTCCTTATCAGAAATACATCTAAACTAGTCAACCCAGTTGATAGTGCAGTTTGGTTAGTGAAAATCCTCAAGCCTGCTTCAAATATGTCTAAGGTATTTACCTGACATTTACCTTACCTCCATGCACAACATGAATTTTGATTGGTGTGGAGTTTAAACAAGGGCCAGTTAATGTCAATTTTTTTCAATTTCTTGTCCTTCTCATATTTCAATAAATCATTCACATTACTAACAACTCCTTATTTCAAATCCCAGCATGGCAAAGTAGTATGTTTCATATAATGTAATGCTAGTCCAAGGGACAACAAAAATATACAATCACACATGATTGGGTGATTGAAAACAAAATCTTTGTGATGTGAAGTATGGGCTTGCACTAGTTTTTTCACAGCAGGTTGTTAGGTAGGGTTACCTCTTGGAGAATTGGTGCTTTGCTCATATATATGAGCAAATACGAATTTGAGTTTAATTTGCAACCCTGCTCAGAAGTCGCAAAAGTTAGGGATGCCTTGCCTTTTGGTGCTCCTTAAAGAAAAACGGGCTTCTGAAGACTGGTAGACAGAGGGGAACACGATTTCACATAAGTAAATTGGCAGCCCTAGCACCAAGTCAGGTCACTACAAAATCTACAAAGAATAAGTACTCTGATTTTTTATTGAACTTTGTCAGAATCAGCTGAATATTCAACTGAAAGCTATTGACCAATCACCAACGTGAGTCATGGGCATGTTGTGTTAGCTTATAATAGCCAGGCTCTTTACAGGGTCCCTACCCTAGTCAAGCTACAAGACTCGTTCTTCTCCTTGACATAGGGCGTCGTCGTCAATTTCCTCCTTCCCTCCTCATCCTCAACCACTGCATCCTTGGCACACACTTAGCCTTGACTTCTATTGGCCACTTCCAGACAAATCCATGATTTCAATGGTGCGTGATGACCGCACCCGATTTCCGGTGGCCATCATGATATAATCAGCCACTGCCGAAGCCACGGATGACATTTATCATCTGATGGGGGTATCCCCACAAACACAGAACAAATGGAGGACCCCCAATTCGTATCCACCTGTTTTTTGCCGAATTCAGCAAAAAAATTGCCACTATGCATGAACTTATGATGCCACGAGCAGGTTGCTTTTGTTACAATACACACCCAAGCTTTTGTAGGTGAAATACTTTTCAACTACAGGAGCTTTTGACCATCATTTTGTGTCAGGATTTAAGGCTTTTCACAACCAAGGAAAAACAAATGAGTTCCAAAAATAAGGTTTTAAACCATCTTAATACTTGATATATAAGTACAAAGTTCGTGTTTTCTGAACAAGAAAAATATGCCTTGTGCTTGATGGTATGATATTTTTGATATTTAAGCCCGTTCATAAGCTTTTGCTTTTGTAATTCACTCTTTCAAATTAATCTTTCAGGCATAATAAGTTGCCACTTGATGCATCGCTACTTAAAAATGGCAGATCTGTTCATTTTTCAACGTTTTGAACAAGCAAAAGGGTGGAAGAGACGGAAGAATTGTAATTGACTTGTAATTGTCATGCAATTGACATGTAATTGTCATGTAATTGACATGTAATTGTCATGTAATTGACATGTAATTGTCATGTAATTGACATGTAATTGTCATGTAATTGACATGTAATTGTCATGTAATTGACATGTAATTGACATGTAATTGTAATTGAAGTCAATTACATTTTCGGATAATGTAATTGTAATTGTAATTAATTACATTTTTCAAGTAATTGACCCAACTCTGTCAACGCGTAATGCTACCATCAGAGCTTGCCATTGAGATCTATTAAATACTAGAGGGAGTGTGAGCCTAAAAACGTGTCTCCGGTCGCCAACTGTTGAGCGGACAAAAGTGCAGGAACATTTGAAATGTGTCACCAGGCAAATGTCAACCATGCAATTGATGAACCGAATGTGGAATTGAGTAATGTTTTTGGGTCACTTTTTGTTATTGCTGGTGGTCACTTCCATGAAAGAAGGAAGACGTCACTAGGTGACCACGCCTTGGATTTGAAAACTACAACTAGGAACTTTTTTGCTTATACCTTGAATCAGTCATTCGTAGGAAGAACACAAATTTAAGCTTTTGCGTTATGTAGGGTTAATCCAATGCATATATGGACAAAAACTAACTTTTGACTTCAATAACGAGTTTTGAAAAGTTGGTCTTGATTCGCATGTTAGGTCACACTAACTGTCCGCTCAACAGTTGTGAAGGCGACATTTTCCTCATGAATTCAACGCATTCGGCCCCGCTTGCCAAATCAGCCTGACTTAGGTAGCTTGATATAGGTAGCAAGCTTAGATAGCTTGCACGCTATCTAGTGACTAATATATGATCTAAGGTACGAGAGCCATGGGAAAACAGAACTCGCTTTGGACGCATCTCCCATCCACCTATCCGCTTCAGCCCCTCCAAATGAATGAAAAAGCAAGGCTCTTAGTACATTCCTGTTCCCGCGCAGTTCAAATGTGACGACAACTACTAACTAGCTGAAAGCTACTTTGTATGTGTGTAAAGTGTGTACTATGTGTATGCAACTAATAGAAGTAAATCCGGGGGATTAACCCTTAACTAAGTACACTATTGCTCCCTTCTTTTACGACACTTAAGTAAGGCATTCAAACATGTGGCTGGATCTATTGCACTTTCAAGTCCAGAGATAGTGTTACGTTGCTAACTCTGTACAAGTCGATTGTTCAACCGCATCTTGAATATGCCTCACCCATTTGTGCTCCAATGAGTCCGGCAGGTTTGTAAAAGGTCGAACAGGTCCAAAGATGTTTCACTAGGAACATTACAGGAATGATAGAGCTCTCATTTTGGGAGAGACTACAATAGTTAGAGCTCTACAGTAGTCAGGGAAAGTGAGGAAGTACTGTATGTCTTTAAGAGCATTCATGGGCTCTGTCCCAGCCCAGGATTTGAGGTCAGCTGTGGCGGCCGTATGGGTTTTACTTATCCTCTGAGAGCACCTCCAAATCCTAAGGAATCCAGGCTAGTTCGAACAATGAAGTTCTCCTCTCTTCTTTATCGGGCTCCTTGATTGTTCAATCTTTTGCTCATTAGTCTTCGTCGGGAGGATGTAAGAGCTGATCCTCTAAAATCAGCTTATAAAGCAGGGTTAGATAAATTTTTGAGTAATATTCCTGATCAACCCGCCTACAGTAACTCGTTGGTAGATTAAATTTCGCACAAATGTTAGTTGTATGAATTATATTAATGATTTATTTGTGTAAAGGGAATCGCATCTCTCGTAGCCGTTCTAGAAATTTCGCAACCACCAAAAATATCAGCTTTGTGACTTGGGTCTCTAACTCAACTACGTGACCCTTTCTTTCTTTCCTAGATTATAAGAAATCTCTTGAGAGATTATAATTTGCTCACCTGGCCTGGAGAAGTTAATACTTGTCTAAAACGTTTCCAAAATGCATAAAAAACTTCTAACATTCTTGAACGTTTCTGGCATGTTAAACCCATCCCAAAAACCTTAAAAACGCTACTTTGAAGACATAATAAAATCACAGAACCAAAGGAATTGCGACACAATTTCTTAAGGTTAATATGAATATAAGGGATAGGAATTTAACAACATACTGACAACATTGGTTTGTGTATTAGTAAGGAGACCTCCCAATCTTATGTACTGTGATCTCCCAGTCAGCTGTTCGTTAAAGGACGGTAATGTTTTCATCACTTATGAATTTGCCGTTTCCTATTCTTAAGTAAAGCGTACATAATTTTCAATTTCGCAAATGGACTGAAGCAAATGCAATAATTCGATCTTTGTCAAAGTCGTCTTCCACCAGTGGTCTAAGTCGTGATTAACCCAGACAACGGAAGGAAGGCTCACAAAACACCAACAAGTTTTTGATTCCGTTGTTGAGAAGAACTTTGAAGCCACTTTCGAGCGTTAAAGACCAACGGTATTGCCTGGCCCGGATTTTTCTGGGCCTGCTTGATGCAAAACGAAAGAGAATGAAAAAGACAGGTATTTATATCTTGCATGATTATGGATTCAACATTCAGTTAAGTTTCAAATCATCCTTAGGAAACACATGCGAAAGAAATGGAACCTCAAATCGTGAAATTAACCTTCTTCGTCCTAGGTATGTGGAAAAATCTTGTCTTGACCGCTCATTTAAAAACTTCCATATCTCAAAGTCAGGGATCGGCAGTAGCTTTGGAGTCATCACGGACAAAATTTGATTTACTGTAATCAGGAGACCACCGAACAGAAGTTGGTGGTCCAAGGGCTTAAAAACATACAATCATGTAGGTGTAGGCCCAAGACTACAGTAGTATGGATGGCTCCTTGGCCCAATATTTTGGACTTTTCTCGTATCTCCAGGCCCAACAAAAAATCACCCCTGGGGCGTGGACCGCAGCCCAGCCACTGGTTGCCGACTCTTGGGCCATGCCATTCCATTTTTTCTAATGGAACAGTGTAATCCAGGTTTGTAGCCGCTTTTTTAAATGTTGCGCTGGGGCCTCGCTCCCAGTTTTTTCCGCCTGTGGTAGCTTGGAAAAAGTGCGAGTGGTTCAGTTAAAAGGTGATTAATCAGACTTGTGTTAAACCTATTGTCAAAATGAGAACAGAATTGACTAGGGTAGAGACATATGTAAGTCATCAAACAAACGATCTCAAAATTGGTTGATGAAATGTTGAGTATTTTGGGATCTAAAACCATGATCTCCAGTTCTTGACTGCATTCAGTGATGGCAAATGGATGAATGTCGTGCTTCTGCCACCAGGCAAAAATACTTGCAGAAAATGGCAGAACTTCATGCAAAAGAGGGAAGACCTTCTCCAACTAATGAACTGAACTTTTTGAGTCCTAACCATTCCTTCTCAAACTAATTTTGGATCTTTAACATAGGATGAAATACTGGTGTTTGTACCAAGGTTATTAAGAGGGGCAATGAAAATAATAGAAAAGAGCAGACCTAAAATGGAACTTTGTGGGATGAAGAATTTTAAATGAAGGTTACAATAATTGCCACCAAAAGGAGCCAAAACAGGGCCAAATTCTCTTGATTGCAAATCTATCCTCAACTTACACTCGTTGCCAAAATTATAGCTTCCATCTGAAAGTGGATTTCTCTTCATATTTCAAGTCTTTTAGAGCTTAGCTACGATATTATTGTGTTCAAAAATCAAAAAGCCATGTTGAGTAATCACAAATTAAGACCAAAGACTAAATGGAAGCACCCACAACCGTTTCTACCTCAAGATGGGACTAATTGTCATTTTCTCTTTGATTGAAGCTTAACTTTAGTTCATTAAGAAGGCTTGCTCTGATGGTGAGTTGTTCATTTTGAGAACGCACCCAAGTAGGATGTGCTGAGGGCATGCTAAGTCATGTGAGAGCCATCTAGGTGAAGCAAATGTGTTTTTTAAATTTTTTTCATGCCACTCAATAATCCTTCAGCCTCAGGATTTGCTTCCTTTCACTAATGAAACTTTCAATCCCACTCTGGACCTTAGCCTGCTTCCAATTGTTTGAGTTAATGAAGCAAGACCATAAATATGCACCTTATCAAAGGTCATGGTAAAGTTAAGATAAACTACATCAACTGGCTGATGACTCAATGTCTCATTGACCAAATGTCAATGAACTGTTCTAATTGTTTATCAATTGGATGATTACTAAAACGTGGTGTCCTGGGGGAAATGATATCATAGACTTTCAAACAATCTACAAGCTTAGATTTCATGATCTTCTCAAAAAATTGCAGGGCAGGGAAATGTGCCTCTAATTACAAGCAAAAACATATATCTGCCTTAAAAATGCAACATGAGCTAAATTTAATGCGGAGGAAAATTTGCCCTGATCCAGGATTCAAGAGATTGAGTTGGAGAAACAAGGAACAAGAATCTGTCAAATGGCAAGAAATGACAAATTCATCCAAAGCCAAATTTGCCATCTCTGTTGCTTAAAAGCTCTGTGCGCCCAACTCTCTTCGAAAACAGAAGCGAACATGTCATGAAACAAAACGTCTAATGTTGAGGACGTACGAACCATTGACTACTTTTTTGAAAGTTTGGAAAGTGTTCAGGTACTTAACAATGTTTCAAAGATTCCATGAACATCCTCCACATTTTCTACACAACTTATGTGAAGGGGATATCATAATCGAAAATGCATCCATTCCCAAACCTATTTTGTCAGATATTTTTTTGCAAAAAAGACGGACAGCTGAAGATCATCACATCTAAATCTAAAAATATCAACGTTTTGTCGTCAATCATTGACCTCTAAAAACAGGGATGAGTGGTAATTTCAGAGGGTGGAGGTTTGGGCTAACTTCACTGCCATCATGAACAAGGTCATCTACAGGGTGTACCACTTGAAAACTGGCCTAGGAAAGTATATTTAAGTAAAATGTTTTTTTCTTAGAAGCACCTTGTCAATGAAATTCACCTAGTAGAAACAAGCTTATGCCTCTTTTTAATCCATTCTCACTTTCGAAATGTGTCTTATTCGGGGCAAGATTATGTTAACATTATTAATTTGCAGTAAAAGTTGCTCCCTCCTTCTTGGGATCTCAATCCTTATCCACTTTCCAATTGTAATGGTTTCCATGAGAGAGAAAATAGTCAGGTGCAGATTTCAAGTTGCTATATGCAGTTTTCAGCCATTTTTTTTATAAGAATGAGAAAAATGAAATCAAAGATTTAAACTCAAAGAGCCATATTGGGAAAAAAAGGACAAATACAAATGACATCAGTTTTGATATACACTAAAATTCAAAATATACAAGCTTATGTCATTTCATTTGCTATTTTAAGGTTTCCAGCTATTGTATTAGTCATTTTGAATGTTTCCAAATGCTGTTTGTAGGTCTTTGAAAGCTTCATTTTTGCCATTTATTTTCAACCTTTGACATTTGATAATAAAAGCCAATCTTAGTGCCTTTATTGCAATATTGACGTTCACGATTCAAAACGTGGTGTGTACACACAAGAAAGAGACTCAGTCTATGTAGTAACTTCTTTCGCTTTTTATGCAAGTTTTTATCAGTATTTGGTGTTTCCTTTTCGTTTCATTCTAGAGCCATTTATTCTAACTTCAAATGCTGTGTACTTGTAATGCACCAAAATTGTATTGGTTTGTCACAACGGTGTTTAAAAGTCCACTAGTCTGAAACCTTCCCCAACTCCTTTTTTAAGGTCTGAAATTGGTCGCTCTGATTTGGTTGACGGCCCCACTTGCCTTCTCCTTTTCCCTTTTTTCTCCTTCCTCATATGTAGAGGGTGACTAATTTTGAAACTGAAGTTGACGTTTTAAACGTGTAATAACTTCAAAACGAGGCAAAAATCTTGATGTCCTTAAAATTTAAGACTGTTTTTTGAAACAATAAGTAACAATTTGCTGTTAACTGCTGCCAATTACAAATCACAGAGGATGTACCAGAGGCACTCAAACTTAGCAGAGTGAAGAGCGTATTTTCGGAATTTCTCTTTTTTACACCACAGGTCATGCCATAAATGCCGCTTGAGGTCGCTTTTTTCGATTGAATCGTGAACGTCGATTGACAACTATATGGACAGATAGAAGGCACCTATGCAGACTGATTCCATTGATATATTTTAGGCCATTTTCATTTTCTTAGTTCATTTTAATATGCACACCCTGCAGACGCACTTTTTGAGCTCCCTTATTGAGAAGCGACTCTCTCTTGTTCATCACGATCACGAAAATTGAAATGTACATACACCTGGCTCGCAACTGCTTGATGCTAATATGTCCAGTCGTACCCCAGAACTATGCATCTCCTTGACTTCTAAGTATCAGAAGGCCAAAAAGATGGATCTTACGAGACATGAGATATATATCACGTAGTATTGGTAACATTAAAGGTCAACTCCTGCTAAAAATGACCAAAACTGGGTGTTGAGTACTTTCTATTTGACAAAAATAATGGCATGCCTATTCTTCAAGTCAATGATTTGTCGCACAATTCACGAGTGTACAGTCGGACCCAATCAGTTATAACATTGGCTTGTTTTAGATCCCAAAATACTCAATATTTCATCAACCAATTTTGAGATCGTTTGTTTGATGACTTACATATGTCTCTACCCTAGTCAATTCTGTTCTCATTTTGACAATAGTTTTAACACAAGTCTGATTAATCACCTTTTAACTGAACCACTCGCACTTTTTCCAAGCTACCACAGGCGGAAAAAACTGGGAGCGAGGCCCCAGCGCAACATTTAAAAAAGCGGCTACAAACCTGGATTACACTGTTCCATTGTTCACTTTTTAGCCTTCCTTGTGGCTGGAACCGTTGCTGACGGACGTCACCATCAAAGAAAGGGGCGACGGTTCCAAGGATCAAGACAGCTTGGACAGGGTGGGCGTGCTTTCCGTCAAGGCCGCCAAGACGCCAATGGCCTTGATGCATCTGCACCTGTGTCTTCATATGGAGTCGCCACTGCTCCTTTTCCTCCACTTGATAATGCACCTGTTGATGATTTTGCCACCAATGATTATGCCACCGATGATTATGGCTTCACAGGAGATTATGACTACGAGACCGCTGTTAATCCAGCTGCTCCTCTTGGCCCATTAGGCCAATACTCCACCAATGGTGGAAACTATGGAGGCGCAAATGGACGAGCACTTGGCGATAGCGCTGTGGGTGGAAGTGGAGACAACAACTTGGCAATGTTGGAAAAGGCAGTTCTTGGTGTTCCTGTACAAGATTACCCGATCTATGCTTCTGTGCCTGAAACGGCTTTCACTTGCGACGGCCAAGTTGAAGGAGGTGAGCAACTCAATTCGTCAATCTTTAAACACTCGGCATATTCTGATGAGGCATCATTGTCCCTCAGGTTATTATGCTGATCCTGCCGCCCAATGTCAGGTGTTTCACATTTGTACCGCTGATGGCTTTGGTGGTCTAGCCAAATATTCATTTTTGTGCCCAAATGGAACAACCTTCAACCAAAACTATTTCATCTGTGATTGGTGGTTCAACTTTGATTGTGCCGAGGCTGAGGCCCTTTACTCCAGGAACGACGAGATTCGAGCCGAACAAGAGGCCAACATTGGTGCCGTGGGAACTGGTGACATAAACTCTTCAACCGGTGGCAACACTGGAGCTGGTTTTGACGATTCAATTGCTTATGATGACTATGATTTGGGCGTGACCGAGTCCGCACTCAACTCTTATGGCGTTGCAAACACTGAGGCTGTGCCTGTTTTCCAAGATAATGGCCTTTCGCCCGCCTTGGGGTCCTATGGTTCTCCGGCTACTGCCGTAGAAGAGCGAGCTGCCAGAAGGTTCCGAGGTGGCCAACGAAGGGGCCGGACAAATCAGAACCGCTCTCGATCTGGTCGACGATTCAATGGCCGACGACCAAACAATCAACGGCAATCTTCAAGACCACAAGGACGTCAAGGGCGACGATTCAGAGGTTAAATGATGTGCCTTCAATTTTGAATCAGTGCTTTTTTTAGGTGACCCCAAACTTCCAGAACAAACCTGTTAACCGGATTCTGACACCCCCAAGACTGTGCTCGGTCAATGCCATGATCTTCAATATTATTGTGATACTTTCCCCTTGCTTGTTGCCATCTGCTGCCTAGCCGCAAATTCAACCACGCAGGATTGAATAGAACTTTGTTCATCAAATACCAATTTGATAGTGATGCCTTGGGTGAAGTGTTTGACCTCAATTGATTTGAAGGTTGCCAAGGTGCTCCACACTGCATTTAGACGGTCGCTATTTATGCCATGTTAGGTACTTTCGGAGACGTGTTTCTCTCAGATGTTGCTAGCCTTCCCAATGTTTGCAATATTCATCCGTTTTGTACGGTCATATTTGTACGTTGTGTTCTGTTTATTTTATTATTTAAGCCTGTTTGAAGTGATATAGTTGTCAACTGAAATAAATGCGTTGATGCAAATATGTTAATTATTTTTTTGGTTTGGTTGGAGATGTTCTTTATCCACAACAAACTTATTTATGTCCGCTTGATTGCATGGTGTCCTGATTAGAGATGCATAGTCCAATTGCGGCAGGACAAGTGATCGGAATAATATCAACTTTGCATTCTTTTCCCGGGTTTGGAACGTTCGAAGGACCCAGTTGCTCATTCGGGAGGCTTTAAAAATCTGTTCCGTCGCTTGTGTTCCAAAAAGGGCTGTATTTTCAAGATTTAAATACTTGGCAAAATCTTTCAATTTTATCCAAATCGGATGATTTGGCTTGAACAACTTTATTGTAATTTTTTGATGCCTCTTTTTACTGCAAAACCTTTCATTTGATTCTCTTCATATAGAACTATTTGATCTGCAAATACTATTACATATTCGGTAAAATATGATACATTTAAATACCTCGTAGAACAGGGGGCGGCAACCACTTTTGGGTTTGATATCATGTTGTCAGGAGCCCACCAAACAGACGTTGGAAGAAACACCAAACAGCTGTTGTTATGGTTGTGATTTGGGTGTTTTGGTTAAGCCCCACTGTGCATTGACCATTCATTTATTTCAATATTTAAAAAATCAAGGAAAAACGGGATTGTTTAAAAATTTTTTACATTTAAAAGAACATAGATCTGGCCCTACTAGTCATCATCAAAATGAAAAAAAATCAGATTTAAATCAAATTACGTGAAATTTTTCGGATTGATGTCGGATTGAGTAACAAATTGTTGGATTCGTTCGGATTGAGCGGCAAATTTTTGAATTCGGATTCTCCAGATTATGAAAATAGCAGGAGAGGTTTGAGTGATCTCTTCAAAAATCTTATCGCGGGCGGATGAAAGAAGAGAAAAGGCTTGTTTGGCAACAATGGGTGGCTCGTGAGAATTTGGGCAGTTTAAGGGTTTTTGCAATTTACAGATCGCCCTTGCGAATTAGATGCCATGAAAAATGTCGAATTGCAAGTTTGAACACCTTTGGTTAGGATTTTGGAAAAAAATGCACACTTTATTTGCTCGTTCTTGCACGAGAAAAATCTCAACAAAAGGCCACTTTTTTGGGTAAGTCCAAGTGTAAGTGATGCTATAAGCACTGATTTGTATTGTAAAGCTCCAAAACCATCATGGTATCAAACAAAATGCCGTTTTTTGTACGTGTTTCTCTTCAATATCAAAGGTCTTTTTTAAGTGCTTGCCATTTTTTAATCAAAAGAATAATTTTGCAAATTCTTCCAAAACCGAGAGTCAAAATGTCCAAACTGGCAATTCGACATTTTTTGTAGCATCTAAGTCATAAGGGCGGTCTGTAAAACGCGAAAACCCTTGCACTGACCTAAATCTTACATTGACGAACAAGCCTTGTCTCTTTTTTCATCCGCCCGCGATAACATTTTTGAAGAGATCACTTAAACCTCCCCCTGCATGCCTCAATAGGACCTTTCGGATCTCTCACTTATAAACGACACAAAAATTAATTCAAGGTTGCGTGAGCAAAAAAAGGCAAAGTTCCGTTGTGAGGTGGGGAAGACATTGCCAGAATGTAAACATTGCTTCTCCAATGTTAAATTTGCTTCTCATTTAAGGTAGAGAAACCAACTTTCCCCAGAATGCCGTGTCACCTTTGATTCTACACGGTATATCGCCTAAAATTCATCCATTCAATCAAAGGCGTTGTCACATAACTACAATCCCAGATGCATTACCTAGGCAAACAAAAGTTCAATTTACATAATGGCCACCTTTGGTCTTCACCACGGCCTTCAATATTCCCACAGGCTTGTACCTTAATCAGTTTGACCCAAAGCCTCTTCAGAAGGAGCGTGTTTAACGTTACTTTACTGCACGAATATCTGGACAAAGATCCAAAAGTTACTGGGAACGCCTAAAATCTCTTGGGCTCCATAGTGTACAAAGGCGTCACGAGAGGTTTATTATCCTACACATGTTCAAGTGCCTTCATGGAATAGCAGACAACACAAAGCTAAAGTTTTATTACAATGAGAGAAGGGGAATTTGCAGCCTCCTCCCAATGTTCCCCCATCAAGGTACCAGAACTCAGAAGAACTTAGCATCTCACTCCTTTCTCTATCGTGGCCCATTATTGTACAACTGCCTTCCAAATTCGATACGCCAATTCTACACTAGCAAAAATCGATTTTTACATTTCAAGACCGACCTGGACCAATATCTCCAGTCCATCCCTGACGAGCCTACAATTCCTGGACACGGAAAGCGTGCGAAAACAAATTCTGTCGTAGACCAATGTGTTTTTACCAACTCATGAACACTGACAACAAATTTACCCCAAGTTCACTTGGGTGCATTGGCTATTTGATCCATGAAAATACATTTATTATTATTCACCCCTGGATTACAATTAAGTAGGTAGATGTCAGCCCACGTGACACTGAACTAATTTAAAGATTGAATTTTCGTTTTGACCCATTTGATGACGCACTTTTTTCTGTTTACGGCTGTTCTTATGATTGTGAATGTTTAATTTTAGTACGAATGCCCTTTTGTAAACATTTTAGCATATTTCAGGAGGGGCAACATGGTTTTAGGGAGAACCATTCAACGTTTAGTGCGCTAGCGTCATTATTGAACAAAGCGTCAAATCACAAGGCCCAGGGAGTTGCAGGAATGCTGCAGTTCGATATCTCCGCTGTATTTGATACACTCGATTGGTCAGGGGTGAGGCATGGCGTAGTGCGTACTGCGTCGGTTTGTCGTGCAGATAGCTGGGGCTCGATCCCGGCTGACTGCCACCCTCAAACTCAACTCTTCGGAGTCAAAATTTAGCATTTGAACCGTCTTTCAAATGCAACACACAAGTTTCCAAACTCAACTCTTCGGAGTCAAAATTTAGCATTGAACTGTCTTTCAATGCCAAATACTAGGCAAGCCTCGGTTCGATCCCGGGCTTGCCGAGTCCTAGTGACCTGTGGTATTAAGTTACATGCAGAAGTCACGGCCCTTGACGGCTTAGGCTGGAAATACACGGACAGGCTAAACTCCTCGACAGGCTGCTTTTTCAACCTGACAGGTCAAAGTTTGACATCCCAAAATTGGAATCAGAAATACACGCGCAGGCTCTTTTCTGTTACGGAAAAGATGGTGTGTGTGGAGTTTTCAATTTCTCTGCTCTCCCTTGCAGGTACTTCCATATTGCGTTCCTCCTTCCTACTTGAACTTGTTGGATCTTGTGTGGATTATAGTGATGTGACTTGGGCAAGTAATGAGTCATCACAGACACCCCAAGCACAAGTTGTTGACAAGCATTACTTGGGCAATACACCAATACACTTGGCAAGCTCAAGGAACATTGGAAGATGCAGTTGCCGGCAGTTGCTCTTTGAAGAGTTAAGATGCTTGCAGTGTGACTTAGAAGAAAAGAATGTCAAGTTGCATTTTCAATGATCTTTTGACCTTAATAATTTAGCAATAAACAGTGGAAGTGAAACAAAAAATATTTTGATTTGGATAGCATTTGCAAAACCATGTTTTTTCTTTAGTTTCCGTTCTAAGCCACACATGAATACACTTTTCGGGCCAATCAAGAATGAGATTTAACAGTCACACTTGGGAACAAGCTCGGTCACTCAGAGTTGCTAGAAAAAAATATAAGATGCCAACTCTTTTTTTTTTTATGAAATATTCTCAAAAGCTTTTGCATTTCTCGATACATAAGCTTTGAATTGTGTATTTTCATCTAAAAATCCGTCCTAACAAGGGCATGGGCCCTATTTCGCTGAAACTTTCTGGTTAATTGAAATTCTGATGCCGAAAGTTTAGTCTTCATTCCTAGCAAATTTGGCAAACCTGTAAGGTGGGAAAAATACTTGTACAGGCACCCAAGTAGACCCAAGTTTCGGCAAGTCCAAGGTACTGTACCGGACCGCTTGCCCAAGCTCTTGCTTGCCTCCCATCACTAGTGGATTATCCATTTCTCCTAAGTTATTCAATGAATTGTGGGGTTAATTAACCCCTCTTGAAATGCACGATTGAGGTGCGTTAGCACCAAGATGTAAATATCGAATTCCGTTCATGATAAAGAAGTCGACCACTATATCTTGACTCAACCACATGGGGATATCGTCGTCCCCATAGAATAAGCTTACCTACCGATCTCCCTTATTATAACCGTAGTTGCATGCCACATAGCGTAGTGATCATACCCGTGAAATGGCACAATGCGTATCAACAAAAGGGAGCCACATCGGCAATATGAGTACGGAAAAAGATGAATCATTTGGATGCAGTCCTTTTAAGGCCATATAAGGTCAATAAAGACTTCCTTAAATCCTTTCTTTGGTTCCAGCATTCTTCCGAACAAAGTGGGTCCGTTCATTTCTGGAAGGACGATCTCAAGTTGTTGAGATAGATGGGCAAGTGTCGTCGTTCCGGGAAGTGGTGTGTGGTTCACCGCAAGGGTCAGCCCTCTCTCCTCTTTTATTCTTAATATATGTGGCAGACCTCCCTTTGTGGCTGAACGAGAGTGATCGGGATGAATTAATCTGCTTCGCAGACGATTCCATCGTTATGGTGCGAGCATTAAATCTTGAAGAGTTAGAATCCAAACTTGAGACTGTAGCTCAGAAAGTGATGGATTTCATGGCTGCGAATGGATTGAAGGCAAATGCCTCGAAGACATCGATGATGGTCCTCGGAAAAAATGACGCCCAGAACACATCGACAAAAATAATGATAGATGGCCACGAAGTGGTGGAAAAACCAGGCTGTTAAGTCCTGGGCGATCATCTTCAAAACAATCTCAAGTAGAATACCCATGTTCGATGTCTGATTGGCAAACTGAAGAGTGGGTTGGGATTGCTGCGGATGTTGCTCTCGAAGAAATTCCGCACAATGACGTGTGGGACGTCCAAATTAGAAGTTCCGCTCAAAGACAATGGAGGTTGTGATATTGAGCAGGTCTCCTCCATGAGGGATTTAGGAGTTGTCATCCAAGATGATGGAAAGTTTGATGAGCATATCCAGTTGAAAGTGGGGAAGGCATTTCAAACATGTGGCTGGATCTATCGCACTTTCAAGTCCAGAGATAGTATTATAATGCTAACTCTGTACAAGTTGATTGTTCAGCCTCATCTTGAATATGCCTCACCTATTTGGGCTCCAATGAGTTCGGCAGGTTTGCAAAAGGTAGAGCAGGTTCAAAGATGTTTCACTAGGAACATCACAGGAATGAGAGAGCTTTCGTATTGGGAGAGGCTCCAGAAATTAGGGCTCTGCAGTACTCAGAGAAGGTATGAAAGGTGTCGTAATCGGCGCACTCCTTTCGAAATACGTACATTGGAAACACTGACCGAAAAGGCGGTAAAAAATAAATGCGTTAACATCAGCTGTTGATGACGGAATAGTCGAGAAGGGTTTTTATTACTCACTCAACGTTTGTGCTTCAAGAAATAAACATCTCATTTCACGTAAGAAATTCTGTGTTATCGTTTTAGGATTTATTTACTGCGTATTAGCTAGGCCGATCGTCACATGGTCCTGTCGAACCTTTTAGTACTGTGAATGTTCTACGCTGATCACGATTCTCTTGATATTTTGGGATTACGAAACGGCCAAAATTATCATTCACGGTCCTAATTGAACCTTCAACCTATCGGTCAAAGGCCAGCTCAATCGCAGGAGATTTTTTCCGGGTGAATGAGCTCTTAAGGTAGGCTATCCCGGATCCAACCGGGGCTTTTAGCTAAGCTTCCCCCTGTTCCAATTGGTCCATAGTTGTCCAAATTACCCTTAGAAGGTTCTTGACTCACCTGAAATCCGTAGAGTTTCTGCAATCCGCGAATAAATCTCGCTTTATCCTTACTGACTGCGAAAACGTCTTCTTTATCTGGTAAGCTCAAGCAAGATTGTTAATCGTCAATCTTGCACGGCTTTTCCCAACGCCAAAACATGTCGGGTCAGAGTTACTAAATCCGTTCACACTAACCTTTGCGGACGTGTGTTCATTTTCTCTATACCTATTAGTGGAAAGTCAACTAAAAGAATTGAATTTCCATTCCTTACAGTCCACTTTACCACGATGGCAACTCCCGGCCCTGATCAAAGGTCGGCCGTGCAAAGCGACGATCCGACTCATGGAGAAGAGGAGGTGATGGCCGTCAAGGGTGCTCACCTTGAGGTCGACCTCGAACCCAGCCCCACAGAAACAGCGGCTGTGGAGGCGGAGCTCCAACTTCTTCGCCCGCTCTTCAAAAGCTCAATTGAAAAAGCAAACCCCGTGCTCACGCCAACCCATGTGGTAACGCGGGTGGTAGTTTGTCTTTTTGTGGCCGAGAAAAAGATCTTGTGCAGATGGAAATCAGAACAGTCGTTTGGAGTTGAAGGTCAATTCGCCAACCAACTGAACAAAAAATTTGATTCCATCTTGGATCATTTAGTCCAAAAATCGCAAGATCAGCACAAATTGAAGTCTCACAAACTCGGAATGGGAAACAGCCGGTCAGCCAAAGTTGCAAAGTTGACAACGTTTGTGTTCTCTGGTATAAACCAGGAGATGATCCATTGACGGATGTGGATGGGGCCCTCATGGACAATTTTAGCTCCTTGATTGCCCGTTTTCAATTCTAGGTAACCTCGCGCAAATTGGTTGATTCCAATGTCACTACACCTCTTAGTGCTCAATCCCCTCAAACCTTCACAATTCGCCACGAGCCCAAGAATAGTATCCATTTTGACACGGCTGAGTTCTTGGACAAATTCGCAGGTGATCCCAAAGATCCTGAACTGCTCTTTAAATTCGCCAATTGGAAAAGCACTTGGGACAACCTTCTCGCAGAAGTGACAACCCTTCCTGGATGTAACAACGTCATCCTCTTCCAAAAATTGAAGGATTGCCTTTCTGAACCAGCCTTATCAGTCGCTGGGAAATATTCGGCTAGTTCGGCCAACTCGTATGATGCCGCCCTCAAAGACCTTATTGAAAAATATGAGAACCCCATCGGTCTTGCCGGTTGCTACATCGGTCGGGCGACAACCGCCAAAGACTCCGAATACGAGATTGCCGACGCCATTTTGCATTCCTTACATGGCCTCAATGGTATGAGAGATGTATTTGCAAGAGAAGGAGTGGATATGTATGCATTTGCATTGATCAACATCTTTTATCACGCTATGACGCCATCCATGCAAGCTGATTGGAATGGGTATAAAGTTCGAAAAAAGCAAGAATGGAAATTAAAAAACGAGGCCAGGGTCGCTCAGGGAGAGGCTCCGGATGAATGGAAAGCGGGCTCGGTCGAAAATTACAAATCATTTACGGCTTGGCTTTTCTTGTATCAATGTTTGGGCTCCTTCGGGATCCACCAAACCCGTAATGTACAGATTCAAATGTTTGCCATTTGGTTGTGTTTGCAGCCCATACATAGCTATCTGGTGCTTGCAAGAAACTGCAAAAAAATGGCGAAAAACATTTCCCAAAGCTGCCGATATCGTCAGCAACAAAACGTATATGGATGAAATTTTAATCGTAGCTGACTCTGTCCCTGAAACTATTAACATTGTTAAACAAATCCTCATTATCTTGGACAGTGGCGGGTTTTACGGACACAAAATCAGTGCCAATCATCTAGATATTCCCAAGGCCATTGACAAAAAGAGAATTGATTCTACCAAAACAGTGTCCCTTCTTGGTCTGAAACTAAATTATGAGACAAACGAATTTCAATTTGATTTGGATGATAAGTTCACTCAGTTTGATATAAACACCGAGAAAATTACCAGACGGCACATTGTGTCCTTGGCGAGCCAAGTCTTCGACACCCAGGGGTACGTCTCCCCGTTCATTATGCAATACAAGCGATTACTGCCCATGCTAGGGCAAAACAAGACCAGTTGGGATGATAACCTACTAAACAAAAAAATTGTCGACGCCGATGGCAAAATTAATCCGGACCCAGTGGCCCAGGAAGCAGTGAAAGCATTCAAAAATTGGATCGAACAGGTGCCACAATTGAAAAAAACTCCGTTCCCAAGATGGGTGGGAGGTCCATTCCAATTCATTGCCATTTTTGGCGATGCCAGTAAAGCGGGTATGGGGGTAGTCGCCTACGCTATGTATTTCCAACTTAGGTAAAGGCAGACTAGGCTCGCAACTCCTCTTTTCAAAGAATTCGCTAATGCCAAAAAACCTTCGGAACGGAGCCAATGCTGAAAACGCTCTCACTATTGCTAGAGCGGAACTAATTGCGTTACTAATGGCAGTCAATGTTGGCCCTTATCTACAAAACGCGTACAGGAACCAAATCAAATCCAAACATGTATTTTACTTCACGGATTCCCTTTTGAACCTCCAACGGATCCAACGAGGTAAAGGCCATTGTAAAATGTGGGCAGAAAAGAGAGTATGCAAAATTATTGACAACCTCCAAGCCTCACAAGTACGATTCTGTCCGGGAAACCTCAATCCAGCAGATCTACCAAGCAGGGGATGCATGTTGACGGAACTTATTGACAAGGACGTCCTTTGGATAGAGGGCCCAGGATTTTTGACAAAGCCCATGAGTGAGTGGCCAAAACAGCCAATGCAAATAAGCAATCCGGATGCTCCAGTCGATCCGCAAATATATGAACATTCATGGGATTGTCAGCCCGACATTGCAATTTATTTCACTCAAATCAAAGCTTTTCATAATTTCCAACCTTGAGCAGAAAGAAAGCCAAGTTTATTCTTTGCAAAAGAGGCAAAGTACATCCGACTTCTTTCACACTAACATTGACCGCCTCGTAACAAATTCACGTTCGTGGTTGAAAATTGTCAAGGTATTGGTCCTGATGCGTCGTTTAGCTAACAAGGCGCGAGAACTTTTTGGGCAAAGACAAATGCGTACTCGCACTCCCATGCACAGGTGGCTCAGTCAAGCAGAGCTGTCATGGGCGGAATTAGTTTTGATCACAGATCATATAATGACTAGATGACGCATTGGCCCGTTCCATCGGCGAGAGAAAAGTGACACCACTTGGCCCAGCTGCGCTAGCTTCGAAATCTCAGGGCGACCGCGTGCTCAGAAGTGAAGACGATCACTCGCGTCGAGAACAAAGTACGTACGGTACGTTGATTTTGTTCAGGAATTGGCCACGTTGGCAAAATTTTGAAAAATTCGAAATTCCCACCATTTTAGGGTGTAGTGTTATGTACCAGCTGATGAAGCAAAGTTGTCCACCTTTTTCTCGCACGAAGCGAGGTCTAGCCATTATATGGTCTGTGGTTTTGATCCGCAGAGCTCAACAAGTCTCCTTTCCCGCAGAAATCAAGACACTTAAGCGCGGCAACAGCAGTCATGAAAATAAACTTTCACGGACTTCGCCCCTAAAACATCTCCCGGTTTATTGGGATCATGAGAATGAAATCACTAGACTTGAAAGTCGATTGCACCTGGCGTCGTCACTTGATTTTTCATTCACCAACCCAATCATTATCCCAAAAGATGCAGTGGCGGAAAGGAAAATATTGCATCTTCACTAGTCTCGCAGGCATATCAGTCAAAAACACACTTTCAACTTGTTCAGACAAAAGCATTGGGTGCTGGGAAACTTTTCGTACGTAAAGTCTATTGTACGAAAATGCAAAACACCAAGGTGTCGATATATTAAATAAAAATCACCAAAAATGTCGCCTGTACCAACATTACGCATAGACCATCCACAACCATGGTCCAATGTGGGGGTCGACTACATGGGTCCCCTTTACTGTAAACATCAATGTGAGACCATGAAGGACCTTCGCCAGCCTGAGAAACCACCTCACGAAAAACATGGATTTGTTAACAAACGATCCACGGTTTCTCTTCAAAGTCTGTGCAATCGAGCACAAGTTGGCAAAGTATGGCTTATTTTATTCACATGCTTTCACACCCGGGCCATTCACATAGAATTGGTTGAATCCTGTTAAACAAGGGATTTTCTTAATGCGTTTAAGATGATTTTTGGGCCATTGTGGCAGACCTAACACATTTTATTCGGACAACGCCAAATACTTCACCGCCGCATCAAAACAGTTCGCACATTTGCTAACAACGGCTAATTTCACGCAGGTGCAATCGGAAAAATTCAACGGTGACACTCCAATCGAATGGAAATTCAGCACTCCTGAAGCTCCTTGGACAAATGGAGTCACCGAAAGAATGATCGGAATATTCAAAAGACAACTCCGAATTGCCCTACAAAAACAATTGCTGACTTTGAGAGCATTAGACACTTTACTAATCGAACTAAAGTGCGTGATCAACGATCGCCCGTTGGGATTAACGCAACAAGACCCGGACGAATGGAAAACTATTACTCCAAATCTTTTAATATTTGGAAGACCACTAAATGAGTTTACGACACCTTGCGTCAGAGAACTTTCGGATATCCGATATGCAGACCTTTGGTTGGAACGTAAGCGTATTCTTAACGATTTTTGGACCAATTGGAGAAAGCAATATTTGCAAGAACTTAGTGTCAATAAGAAATGGTCCATACCCAATGCAGTGTCTTTAAAGACAGGCGATACCGTTATTCTAAAGCCAGTCACAATGGAAAAAAACACGTGGAAATTAGCTAGAATTGAAGAAGTCCAAAGAAACCCGGACAACGTCATCGCCACCGTTTTGCTGAAACTGCCACATGGGCAGTTTGTCAGACGATCTGTTCGACAAATAGCACCGTTGGAGCCAGATTTCAATGTGGTAGAAAAGTCAACTCTCGAATCCCCTCCGGAGGATGGAAATGCCGGAAGTGTAGATCAGATGTCGACGGACTCGTGTTTGGATGGCCAGCCAACCATGGATATCCAATCTCCTGATCGACGCCAACCCTGCCATTCAATTGAGGGAGAGGAAGGAGGAAACTTTCCTGGAACAGCAATTACCGCAATTGCCGAACCAGTTCCCCAAGCTAATATGAGAAACGTGGTTGAACAAGTTGCCTCAACCGCACACTCACATAACTTGAGGAAGAACAGACTAGAAGAAGTAAGGGGTACTGCAAACAATTAAACAAAGAGGGCGACGCCCCAAAATTAGGCAACTAGAATGTATATACACACAAACACACAATTTTGCGGTAGAGCTTGCAAGGGAGCGAAATAGCCTTACAACCTATTTTGCTAATACCCTGATTGTCAAACTCTGAGTCAGGCGTTAAGTCGACATAACGACCAGGACAATTTTTGCACTCGAGGAGATGGCTCGTCTGTAAGTCACAAGGACACTTTATCCTAAGTGATTACAGTTACACGTCAATGAGATATGCATTAACGGTTACAATTCGAATGTAGAGTTCGCCTCTGCATAGGAAAAGTATGGCTCCATAAGAGAGTCCATCCTTTTCCGGGGGGTCTGTCGTAATCGGCGCACTCCTTTCAAAATACGTACATTGGAAACACTGACCGAAAAGGCGGTAAAAAATAAATACGTTAACATCAGCTGTTGATGACGGAATAGTCGAGGTTTTTTTTTACTCACTCAACGTTTGTGCTTCAAGAAATAAACATCTCATTTCACGTAAGAAATTCTGTGTTATTGTTTAAGGATTTATTTACTGCGTATTAGCTAAGACCGATCGTCACAAAAGGTATCTGATACTGTATGTTTTCAAGAGCATTCATGGGCTCTGTCCTAACCCAGGCTTTGAGATCAGTTGTAGCGATCGTAGAGGTTTTACGTGCGTCCTGAAAGCACCTCCAAATCCAAGGGAATCGAGACTAGTTCGAACAATGAAGTCCTCCTCTCTTCTTTATCGGGCTCCTTCATTGTTCAATTTGTTACCCATTAGTCTTCGTCGGGAATATGTAGGAGCTGATCCTCCAACAGCATTTAAGGCAGGATTGGACAAATTTTTGAATACTATTCCGGACCAACTCACTATTCAAGGGTTGTACAGATCTGCCAACAGTAACTCATTAGCAGATCAAATTTCATATTAACGGTAATTTTATAAACTATATTAAACATTAACTCTGTTTACAGGGAATCCCATTCCTTGTAGCGGTATTAAAAAATCCGCCAATATGAAAATGCCAATATCTATCTTAGTGTATTTAGGTAGGGCTAGATACCCTGAGATAGATATTGGCCGTCGTTGGCCAGGGACCACTGTAGGCCAGGGACCACTGTACGTCAAGACGAATTTCAAAAATACACACTGGGTCCGATCATTGTACTAAAATGTGAGGTTTGTGCAACAAATATATTGTTCCGTTTAATTTTCATTGTACTAATCGGACCCAGTGTGTATTTTGAAAGTAATCCTGGCTTGAGCCATCCTTGCGTAGGCTAACACACAGTGCCGATGATTCGTGCTGGTGATTGGTCAAGAGTATTCAGTTGAACATTCAGCTAATTCTAACGAAGTTCAACAACAAACCAGAGTTCTTCCTCTTTGTTGATTTTGTAGTGATCTGACCTGGTGCTGGGGTTGCCAATTTTCTTAAGTGAAATCATATTCCCCACTGTCTACCAGCCTTCATAAACAGGTTTTTTCTTTAAGAAGCGACAAAAGGCAAGGCATCCCTGACTTTTGTGACTTCTGAGCAGGGTTGCAAATCAAACTCAAATTTGTGTTTGCTCATATACGTGTACAAGAGCAAAGCACCCATTCTCTAAGAGGTAACCCTACCTTGCAACCTCCTGTGAAAAAACTTGTGCAAGCCAAGATTTCACATCCCTGAGATTTTGTTGTCAATCACCCGATCATGTGAATTAAGCGGCCCCTGTTTAAACTCCACATTAGTTTAAATTCACTTTTTGCATATCGGGTAAATGCCTTAGACACATTTCCAGCAGACTTGAGGATTTTCAATAACCAAACTGCCCTATCAAATGAGCGAAATAGTTTAGTTGTGTTTCTTAGAAGAAAAGGTTCCTTTAATCATGAACTTCGGCTTCCCGCATGATGAATGACGTTACAGACAGTCCGTGCCGGCTCAGGCAATCATAGATTTGAATGCCAATCTCTGACTTTTAGTATTTCTAGGTAGGGCTAAAGAACCTCTTGTAAAAGAAGCGTTGTCAAGACACAGATAAAAAAATCCAAACAAGACAGAAGCTCACATTTCAATGTAGTGAATATGGATCCTTGAGAGAATCTTTTTGGCCATACCGTGCAGTTTAAACGTTTTCGTTAACTAATATGTGCTCAAACATCATCTGCTTTGTGTGTTCCCGAATGATTTTTCAAACAGTTTGCTTGGCAGACCTCACGCCTCCTGCCACGTCTCCGAGCCATTCCCATGTCTCAAGGCCGATTATTTCCCCAAAGGTGGGGTAGTGGGGCAAATGTATGATCTCCGCTTGCTTGAGTACTCGATCCTGTGTATGATATATTTGTGCATGTATTCTTTGTAAAATACAGTAGTCTACTAATATCTCTTGACTCACTCTTACCGGACCATGGGTCACTCAAATTCTCTTTTCTCTTAACTCCACAGAGAGCCCCAAATTGGAACAATTGGATTCTTCAATGAATTCTGCAAATGCAAAGGCTTGTGTAAATCAGTGTGCGAGGTTATATGTCCTTTAATTATAGAACACGCTTACAATGACATTTCCATGACTTACTGTATGCACGAAAACTTTTTTCTGCAATTCTGTTTTCCACGGTACCACTTTTCCGTGTAAGACATGACCGTCTAAGCTACTTGTTACCCATTTTCCGATTATATTTTTTTCCGAATAAATCATGTTCCCGAATGGCTAGCATAGGCGTAGGAGGTGCGGTTTATTTGGGGGGGGCAACACCAAATTTGCCCGAATTTCTCTCTATAATAATCACAATTTATTTGTGATTAGTTATTGTCTGGTTCTTCAGTATTTTTACTATTAATCTTGTTATTTAATATCATTTTTCCCCTCCCCGAATGCCCGAATATCTCAACTCATTTGCCCGAATTTTAGCAGTCTCCGGAGGCCAGGGGGGGCAGTTGCCCCCCCTGCCCCCCTGCCTCCTAGGCCTATGATGGCTAGGGTTCCGATTTACCTCGGTTTTTTTTTCGACGATACACAATATTATTCGGAAATCTGGTAAATAAGCCACAATCGTACTTTTGACTAATCGGACATATATCAGATTCGGAAAACTATTATTATTATTAATAATAATGTTTATTGCGACTCTTGATCATGTCAGGGGTGTCAGAATGTATAAAATAAATAAAATGGACATGTATGATCATATACATGATAAAAGACATGTCAATGGTTAAAACATAAAAATAGATGAGTAAAATTGTGATATCACAGTTGAGTTGACTAGAATAGCTTCAGTGCACATGAAAGAAATGAAGAGGGGAAGCACAGACAGTACAGATACAGTTGGGTAGAGGGAGATTATGAAAATCTTGATTATTGCAGTAGAGAGGATGGGTCAGATTGAACAGATCCTTCGTCAGTTCCCGTCGTTGATGGAGTTGGGCAGGAAGCCGGACGAAGGTGCGTGACCAACAATATTCCGAAGGGATGTCAGGCCAAGGACAATAAGGTGTTGTGAAGTCCTTGACAGGGAATGACAACATGTGTCCTGACATCACCTCCGGAAAGGTCAGGTTCCTAACACTGTTGGACACTAACCTTACCAGCCCGGTGGTGAAGGGCTCAGTTTCGCATATGAAATGCGTCCATGCATTATTGGCATATTGAGGCACGCAGAGGTATCGTTTGAGGAATTTGGTGAAGGTGGCATCGGCGGATTTGATGGCGGATTGGGCGGAGTTGGGCAGCCAGAGGTGCAGTCCGTAGAGGAAGATGGGGGTGATGTAGGTCCGGAAGAGTTGTAGAACTATTGGAAGAGGAAGGTTCTTGATAGGAAGTCTATTGCACATGTATCCGATCCTAGCCCGGGCCTTGGTTATTGCGCTGTTAAGGAGCTTAGTGAAGGAGAATTGGTTGGTGAAGGTGAAACCGACAGTTAAAACACTTGACGATTTCAATCGGACTATTGTTGATGTGGAAGGAAGTGGGAGGCAGACGACCTTTATGGAAAACCATGGCCTTCGTCTTGATGGTGTTGACTTGAAGGCCGTTCTCTTGGCAATAACCGTGGAGAGCATTGATGGCATTTTGCAATTCCACGGCTGAATCAGCCAAGAGAACCAGGTCGTCCGCATATTGTAGATATTTTATTCTATTGTGATTGATGATGGGGCCTTGGTGAGAAAGGGTTTCGGGTAGGTCGGATACATATAGGTTGAAAAGGATTGGCGATAGTGGATCCCCTTGCGGAAGGCCGATAGATGTGAAGTAGCAGGGGGATAGGTCCTCACCAGAACGAATGGAGCATTTGTGTCCTGCATAGATGTTGGCCAGCAGGACGCATATTGAACGCGGAATTCCCCATAGTATTCGGAATAGGTTACAATCGGAAAATGCGTGAACGGAAGGTTGTTATAAATCCCTTACTGGAATGATCTTTCGAAATGCAGAAAAAGAACTCTAACCAATGGCGTATAAAATCCAAAAACAGAATAGCTTTTAGGTCATAAGTAGTGCGAGAAAAAAAAGGTTTTTTTGGAGTCGAGCAGAGTTTCCAGACGTTTCAGAGGGTAGGGTCAGCTGTTGTCGACGCGTGCAAAGAGAGAGAACAAGCTGTTTCCAGCCCTCTAGATTTTCTGCTCAACGGCAAATCAACATTTTTCTTTCAGCTCTAGTCATAAGCGTAAAGGCTATAAAATACATCGCCCAAAGGATCCAGAACAAAGGAAATCTCGGGATCTTAAAATTAAAGGATCTAGATGTAGTTGTAGATTAAAGTAATGTCAAGATCATGGCTTACATGTGTGTTCTTGCATGTTTATTATTACTTAGTGGATCAAATTGATATCCAGAGAAATTTTGCAGCCTTTGTTGCCGCCCATGGAAAAAAAACGACTTCCAGCTAATCTTCGATCTTTGAAGCATCTCTGAAAAGTACCTATTCTTCAGGCAATATCTAATCTCCGGAATCACTCCGACCTCCGTGATAACTATGACAATTAAATCTCTAGCACAACTATAATCTCTGTAGCATCTTCAATCTTTGGAACATCTTCAACCCACGGAATGCTTTCAATCTATAGGACCTCTGCTCCTAGTACACTTTCGATTTCCATTCGTCTAACAAGCTCCACTATTTCCTGGAAAAATGGGGTTACTTTGTGTTGGAATATCTGAGCAAAGATAATTAATCGCCCTTAGTTATTGGAATTTAGTGGCTGCATGTGAAAAGTAGTAGTTTTCTCTTAAAATTAGGTTATTTCCATTAAACATAATAAAAAAACTACACAGTTCAAGTACAAGACATTTGCTATTAAATAATGTATAGTTCACCGAAAATGGGAAAAACTTCAGAGGGGAGTGATTTCTTGCCCTTGCGGCTCGTTTGTTTGGATTTTTTCCCTCCTATTTCCTCCTCGTCTCTCGACCAATCAGAAACGAGAACACGAAATGAGACTTCTCTTCTTTTACAAGAGCTTCTGTAGGTAGGGCAGCTAACTCTCCTTTATTGCTAGTGTTCAGCTGACCTATGTTGACCTACATCGTAATAGAGCTGTGCATCGGATCCGAAAAGTCGGATCCGATCGGATCCGAATCCGATCGGATTCGGATTCGTTCGGATTGACGCAAGAATTTTCGGATTCGGATTCGTTCGGATTTTAGCGGGAATTTTCGGATTCGGATTCGTTCGGATTCGCCAAAAGCAGTCGGATTCGGATTCGGATTCGGATTTGCGAAATATTTTTCGGATCCGACATAATCCGAAACCAATCCGAAGTTTTCATTTTACTGTTTTATTTCAATTCACAATATTTTCATTGTGAGACCTTTTTTGTTTGATGATTTAAATGCAGTCAATCTCCTGCCTTCAACTCTGAAGTTTTTAATGACTCCACAAGGTATTTTAATGTTTCAGATTTTACCAATTAAATAATAGCATTTGCAGATCAAAGAATTCCATATTAAGAGAATCATAGAAAGGTTTTGTAGTAAAAAAGGCATCAAAAAGTTACAAAACGTCTTCATAGCAAAACCATCCTATATGAATAAAGTAAAGATTTTGCCAAGTATTCACCCCTGGATTACAATTAAGTGCGTAAATATCAGCCCACTTGACACCAAACTGATTTAAAGATAAAATTGTTTTTGACCCATTTAATTACGCAGTTTTTTCTGCATTTGACTGTTGGTATGATCGTGATTTTTTGAATTAATATCCTTTTGTAAACACTTCAACATATTTGGTTCATTTTGGGAAATTCTATTGTGCAAAGAGCATTCATTAATTTGCCCTAAATGTCCTGAAATATTTTGCCTAAAAAACAAGAAAATGCTTATTTATTCCTAGAAAATGTCAAAATGTTTAAAAAATCAAGGCTAAATGTGAAAATTTTAATAAAATATATTATATTGAAAAGAATATGTTCTGGGCACTTCTTGTTGAAATAGTGTTGTTATTTCCAATTTAGGCCAAAATAATAAAATAATCAGATTTAAATCGGAATGAGCAAAAAATTTTTGGATTAATGTCTGATTGAGCTAAAATTTTTCGGATTTTTTCGGATTATCGCCAAATTTTCGGATTTTTTTCGGATTTTGCGCCAAATTTTCGGATTCGGATTCGTTCGGATTCGGCAGAACATTTTCGGATTCGGATTCGTTCGGATTGGGCAAAAATTTTCGGATTCGGATTCGTTCGGATTGAGTAGCAAATTTTCGGATTCGGATTCGTTCGGATTGAATGGAAGCTGTCGGATTCGGGTTCGGATTCGGATTACAGAAATCCAGTTCGGATTGGATTTTGGGGACCTTTCGGATCCGATGCACAGCTCTACATCGTAAACGTCTAAAATTTCTGCTCTCCAGAAAAAACACCTGTTTTTCTCGCGCTAGATGTGTTTAGTATTGCTAGGGCGAGGCAAGAAGCCGGTGATGGTGACACCAACACTGGCCTTTTGTGCCAACACCTACAAGGTTGCGTGATTTTTTCAAAATACGAAAAATTTACAACATAAGCGCTTTTACAGCCGGTGTCGGTGTCGAGTCGACTTTGACAATTTGGCCGGTGTCGGTGTCCATGTCAAAAATGCCAGTGTCACCCACAGGTAGCCAACTTTTTTTGGAGCAACGATGAGTATGATTAAGTCAAATCAATGCTAGAAAATTGCCAGTTGGAAAGTGAAAAATGCTAGAAAAATGCTACTTTTCAAATAGAAAAAGGGACTACAGCAGCTATTATGCCCATTAGTGAATATTTGAATCTATATTTTGACTTTAATTTTGCTGAAATTGACACAAAAGGTCATATGTTTTGGTTGTATTGGTCTCGGAATGCTTGCTAGTTTACTTGAAGGTATGCTCCAAAGTCTACTTGAGAGTAAACTTTTCATTAACTTTATAAACACAGCTCCTTTGAAGATTTCTGCAACCCAACCGAATCGTATACAGTGATTTCATATACTAATTCAATTTGAACTCGTGGCACTCTGATAGTTTGTTGGGTGTAATTTGACAAATCGTGCCAAACGCAAGATGAATCGTCCTGTTCAAATAATGGTGTGAGCATATGTTTTGATGGCAACTCTAGAAAGTGTACTTGTTAGTACACTTCGTAGTTCAATTGGCTGGTTTTGTTGAGACAGCTGCCATTTTGAAAAGTAAGTCTCTCATTCCAACCTAGAAGTGCCTCTACATCTATGATCGTAAATTCATCCTCTCGAAACACTAATTGCCCGCTGGTTCAGCTATTCCACATTTCTCCTTCTTTATTTCATATTACTCCATTCAACTCAAAACATTGATTGATCTCACAGGAGCATGCAAATTGTGGCAGCTAATTTAAGGAAACACTGGAATGAAGTTCGCTTGCAGTTCGATTGATCAGCGTTGAAGTATTCAAATGGGAGTGCTTCCACAACGTTGGAATGCTCCTCTCTAGGCGTGCTTCTCGGAGAACCTCTCATCAATTAAACCTGATGCTAAGCCCAAATAACGACCCAGCTTGCTAGAAGCTTACTTGAAGTCAATGGAACTAGCACATGTTTGTGCATGCTAAACATATGAATAGCATTGTAAAATTGTTGACGTATCTACTTGTTGCACCTTGGCACCAGTGGTACACTTCTCTTTTTCATGAGTTGCTTGGTGTACTTCTGATTCAAGAAAGCTTATGCTATCAACAAAACGGCTGAAACTGACTTGAAGTTGCCTCGAAGTCAACTTTGCTAGCACACCTTGGAATACACAAAACATCTGACCTAAAATATATTGTTCCACTACTTCCTTAAACTAGTTAAAACCTTGCTTTCAAAAATTCTAATCCGTCGATTGTGAAATTAATCATGAAGGGAAAACAAAGATTGGCAAGCCATGCAGCACTTATTTTTGATGACAATAATAAAAAAAGTGATTTTCTTGAATTATTTAAGGTTTGTATGAAATCAAACATTATGATTCAAACGATATTCCTCCAAATTTATTTGGATTAAATTGACACCATTGATGGACCAAAAGTGCTTTTTTGTTTCAGTTTCACTTATACTTACCAAAACCAAAAGCAGACGTGCATTTTTAAGACTGAAATTTCACACCAAAGTTGAATATTTCTACGTTTAATAATCTTTGCAAATTATTTTCCATTTTTTAGAAATTTGCCACCATTCAACATCAAACATGAACACCTAAAATTTCAAAGTGATTTTTGCATGTTAAGAATTTTGTGGTCAGCTACTTTTAAGTTCAAAAAAGTTCTATTTGAATAAAAATGGTTTTGGTTAGATGCCCTTTTTGATCCATTTTTTACTGAAACACTGATTTATCCATTCTAAGTTTAAGAAGCTGTTTTCAATGTTGTTGGTGTTCTAATTCCATCACAAATCTAGTCTTTAATTTTGAGACAAGTAATGCTTTGTGCCCCTTCTCAAGTTGTTGTTAGACAAAGCCTGTAAACAGAAATTTGGTTACCTGTACTGTAGGACCTGAAAATAGGGATCATAACTAGGGCACGAAAGTATTTTTTTTTAATAACAGCTATTTTAAAAACATTTCTCCACTTTTCCTCGACTTTTAATATTTTGGCTGTTTCAAGGAAAAAATAAATATTTTCTCGAATATTCTAGTGAAAAAAGTATTTCAGGCAAAATTGAGGAAAGCAAATGAATGACAAATGCACAATAGAGCCTTTCCAAAATGAACCCAAAATTCAAAAATCTCTACACTATGGCATTCACAATCAAACCTATTGTCATAAACGAAAAACTGCGCCATCTATCTAAGCAAATTGAAAATTGTAGTGTTTAAATCAATTACAGGTCAAGTTTGCCCCCAAAAACGGCCAAACATATCAATTTCACCAGAAACAAATTTGTAAAATTGGTAAACACAGACAAAAATACAAAAAAATGGCCATGTCAAAAAAAATATTTCTGAAATATCCGGCTTTTTCCAAATATTTTGGGCTTTTGAAGAAAATATATTGGATATTTTGTCACTTTTTTGCAAATATTTTTCCGGGCCCTAATCATAACTCTTCCAATTTATCTTTTTTTAAGTGAGGGAATGTAGGCAAATTCGGCTGTTAAAATCAGCTGTCTTTGAAGCCTAAAATTGGATATTTTTTCCAAAAAATGCTAGAATAATGCCAAAACACTATGCAAAAATTTTCAATTCTTGAGCCTTGCAAATAATGCTAGAAAGATGCTAAAAATTCCAGCAATGCAAGGAAGCAAGAGTGGCCGCGCGTACTAGCGCGCTCTTAAAAGTGCCGAGTCTAAGTGCTTCCCCAGACGGGGCAGGTTCGAATCCTGTTGGGGTCGCATTGAAGCTGTCGGGAGAAATCCTTTCAAAGGGAGGAGTTGTGGTGTCGTGGTGAGCGCAGTTTCCTGTGGTGAGGGAGGTCCTAAGTTCGATTCTCCTCCCCGACCTCTCTCAGGGAAACTTTTAGACGCTATTCCACACCCACAGAAGGAGAATCAATCTGATACCGGACAAGAGATTTCCTATCGGAAAAACTGGATGATGTGATGGCTGGCTTTGCTGGCCGGGCAAGGATCAAACCTGCGACCTAAGCACCCCCAATCCAAAGAAAAAAAAGATGCTACTCAAAATTCTGCGATGCTTTTGCCTAGATACACTAAGATAGATATTGGCATTCGTAGGCTAACACACGATGCCGATGATTCACGCTGGTGATAGGTCAAGAGCATTCAGTTGAACATTCAGCTAATTCTAACGAAGTTCAACAACAAACCAAAGTACTTCTTCTTTGTTGATTTTGTAGTGATCTGACCTGGTGCTGGGGTTGCCAATTTTCTTAAGTGAAATCATATTCCCCACTGTCTACCAGCCTTCATAAACAGGTTTTTTCTTTAAGAAGCGACAAAAGGCAAGGCATCCCTGACTTTCGTGACTTCTGAGCAGGGTTGCAAATCAACCTCAAATTCGTGTTCGCTCATATACCAGAGCAAAGCACCCATTCTCTAAGAGGTAACCCTACCCTGCCACCTCCCGTGAAAAAACTTGCGCAAGCCGAGATTTCACATGACTGAGATTTTGTTGTCAATCACCCGATCATGTGAATTAATCGGCCCCTGTTTAAACTCCACACTAGTTGAAATTCACTTTTTGCATATCGGGTTAATACCTTAGACACATTTCCAGCAGACTTGAGGATTTTCAATAACCATTCTCTTCTCAATTCCATTCTGTAACCATTACAGAACATTTCTATAACATATTTATTCCTCTGGATTTTGATATCTTGGCTCCAATAGACAATTCCGTGGGAGCAAGTGCACTACTTCTTGTTGTTCGAGAATTCGATTCAGACTCGTCAGGGAGTGATGGATCAAATTCTCAACTCGGTTAGTGAAGAGGCCAAACGTTGTCTGGAACTTGTTATTCACGGGAGTGATTGCAGTGCAATAAACAAAAAATTTATAATTGAGGCACTCAAGGCTTGGATAACTGGTACCAAGCCTCTATTCTCAATAAATGGTAACGCGCTACTAATTGAAGACGACACAAATTCCTCCGGGAACGCGGAATCTCTTGAATTAATTGAAAAAGTCGAGTCAAATGGTGTATTGCCGGAATTGAATAAGGTGACTCCGATATGTAACGTACACCGGAGGCAGTTTTGCCCAAACAGAAAGAATGGTTGTTTGCTAGACCACCCTAAGTGGTGTCCTAAACTAACTCAGTACGGACTGAAAAAACATAACAGCAAAGGATGTAGTAAAGACAATTGCGAGTTATTTCACCCCTTCATGTGCCTCAAATCAATGAAATTTGGAAACTGCTACAATCCCAAGTGCAAGTATGCTCATGTTAAAGGGACGCAACGCAAGCGCCCAGCCTTTGTGAGCTTCAATCCCCCGGCACAACCCTCAAATCCTATCTGTATTCCTTTCCCTCCCCCTTCCGTCCACTACCCTCGGTTCAGTCAGTTGGGGGACCACATCGGCAATTCACCTCAAACTTATTCAAATGTTGTTACTTCCCACTCATCTCGACCTACGGTCCCCAGTGTGGGAACACAAGAAAATCCAAATGCATTTGTAGCAAAAGTGGATTTTTTACGGCTCGAGGGGATGGTCCAAAACCTAATTTTAATGATGCAACAGAAAAACCAAGTTACTTGAAAGGAATTTACCTTAACACTCAATGTCTCATTTCAAAAAAAGACTCTTCCAAGATCAAACTGCTCGAAGAATTGGCCATAGCCAAACGGATCATTTTTATTTCCCTCACTGAAACTTGGCTAAGGAACGGGGTACTTGATGAAGAGTTGAAAATAAAAGGCTTCACATTATTCCGCTGTGACAGAGAGAGGCCCAGTAATCCAATTTTTCCCCACGGCGGAGTATGTCTTTACATCAAAAATGAATACATAACGTCTACCACCAAAATGTCTAACGGAGAAGTGGAGATTTTGATAGCGCATGTAACGTCCATTGATTTAACATTAATCACCGTCTCCAGACCTCCCAATAGCTCTCTTAGTGCATTTAATGATGGTCTTGTATTTATTCAAAACGAATTAGCAAAATCTCTTTGCTCACAGTACATCATCATGGGAGATTTCAATTTTTCAAAAAACACGGTTGAGTGGCACCCTACCCCACTAGGTTATATCCCACTTCCGAAATCATTATCCAAATACTTTCAAAGATTTGAAGACTTTATGCGAGATAATAACCTCTCTCAGCATGTTGGAATGGCTACACGGGAAGACAGTATTCTCGATTTAGTGCTTTCCAGCGATCCAGACTTGGTAACAAGTGTTCAAGTGTCGCAGACTAACATCTCGGATCACAATATACTTGAATTATGTACACATATTGAAAATGTCAAAACAAAAGGTAAAACTCTTGGAGTAGTCTCCAAAATTGGATTAACCAAGTACCGGTTCAAAGAGGAGCATTGGCCCTCTATTAATATAAGCCTAGAATCACTCGACCTTGTTTATACAATGGAAAAGATTGATAAAATTGACGAAGTTTATGATGTCCTGATATCAACTTTTGATGAAGTGTGTGCCAATACGGGGGTACCCATTTTAAAAAACAAAACAGGGGGCGTGAAAATACCCAATGAGAGGCAAAAACTTTTCAAGAAGAGAGTTTCCTTGACAAACAGACTAAAATCATGCGGTAGTCATTCATTAAGGTATCGTAGTATAAACAAACAGATCACCACCATTGATGTTCTTCTCAAATCCTCTTTTGAACGGGACCAATTGAGGAAGGAGAGAAAAGTTGTTCAGGATGTAAAACAAGACCCTAAAGCTTTTTACTCTTATGCAAACTCCAAACGGAAGAACAAACCTCCAATTGGTCCTTTTCGTTTGGCGGACAAAGAAGTATCCGACCCATCTGGTATGGCGGACATTCTTAGCAATCAATTTACCTCCGTGTTCTCTACCCCTACCCATTGCAAATTGAACCACCCTAGTTCATACGACAATTCTTTCTCGCTAGAAGACATAATCGTCGAAGAAAAGGACGTCATTGAAGCAATTAGATCTCTAAAGTCGTCCAGCTCTCCAGGACCTGACGTCGTGACGGTCCAATTCCTTAAGCGAACCGCCAAAGTTATTTACCCTATGCTTGCATACATAATGAAACGGTCATTAGTGGAGGGACTCATTCCTGATCAACTTAAAACCGCCCACGTAATCCCTATTTACAAGGGTGGCGCTAGGGATGAGCCTGCCAATTATCGACCAATATCCCTAACCTCAAATATTGCCAAAGTCATGGAAAAAATCGTAAAGGTTAAGCTTGTTGAACACCTTAACAGAAAAGAGGCCATTCCTCCACAACAACACGGGTTTCGTGCTCATTTTAGCACATTGACACAATTAATCCAACACTTTGACAACATAATTGAGGGACTTCAGCACTATGATTGCGTAGATGTTATTTATCTAGACTTTGCCAAGGCTTTTGACAAGATAGACCATGTTCTACTGCTTAATTGTTTAGCTGAAAATGGAGTGGTAGGAAATGTTTACTTGTGGCTTAAAGGGTTTTTAACCAACCGGACTCAAACCGTGAAAATTGAAGGGAGCTTGGGAAATCCCAGCCAAGTTGTGTCCGGTGTAGCACAAGGGACAATACTGGGACCAGTGTTGTTCACATTGTTTATCGCTTCCTTACACAGATTACCCCTACACTCGTCTATCTCATCATTAGAGGTGTCATTTTGGTGCAAATAAAAAGTGCAAAAAGTGCTACTAAAAGTGCAAAAAAAACAGGAAAAAACGCAAGTAAAAAGTGCAAATAAATTTTTTTCAAATTTTTTTTAGTACATTCATTCACACGCATACTTACACTTACGAACTCACTCACACTTTCCCACTACACTAGAAGGAGGAGTTCCTCAAGGAGATTATATTCCCTCCGACGGTTGATTCCTAAAGCTACCTTCCCAAATCCAATCCCAAGTCTGAATGGAATTGATAATCTCGTCGTGCACAAAAACAGCTATTTTGAAGCCAAACACGCCTCTTATTTGTTTGTTGGACCTACTTTTGAGTGGCAACTCTGAAAACGTCGGATCTCGTAGAAAGATCTCCATGATGAGCTGAGAGAAACACATGCAAATCCAAGGAGAGCTTTTTTTCTCCTCGTCACTCACTTTGAAGTTAAACCAATTACGATTTTGGTAGCGTCTCAAGTGCTGGACAATATCGACAAAAAACACCTTCAAAAACCAGGTTTCAAAGCCATATGCAACGATAAGTTCGAGGAGGAAATTGCTGTTTTCCATTGCCTTTGCCAATCTGGTGGTAGCGATAACGAGAGATTTTTCTGGATCAAGAAAGAACTGATATTTTGGTTTCTCTATGCTTGTGTTTGTGTTCGTATGTGAATGTTTGTAGATGTCAAGCACAACAATGAAATTCAAGAAAATTGAATCTCTGACTTCAGATTAAAAAAAAATTATGTTCAAAAAATAAGTTCAAAAATGAGCATTTCAAGTACTTTTGGAATTTTAGTCCAAAAATGGCAAAAAGTGCAAAAAGTGCAAATAAATTGTGAAAAGTGTAAAAAAACATTTTGCGCCAATGCGACATCTCTACTCATCATATGCCGACGACACCAAGCTAGTGTTTGGTAGAAAATCCCATAACATCACTGACTTGCAAAACGATTTAAACCTGGTTTACGAATGGGTAGCTGGACGGAACATGTCATTAAACGGAGATAAGTTCCGAATGATGACCTACAATCCAGCTGGAATTGATGCACCCACCTATACAGATAATTGCCAGAACCCTATTGTGTATGAAAGTACCATTAAAGACCTTGGAATAACAATAGAAGACAACGGGAAATTTGATAAACACATACAATTGAAAGTGACTAAGGCTTATCAAACATGCGGTTGGATCTATCGCACATTCAAATCAAGGGACCAATACATAATGAAAACCCTTTATAGGTCGATAGTCCAGCCACATTTGGAATATGCCTCCCCCATCTGGGCGCCACTAACAGCGGGAGGGCTGAACAAAATTGAAAGTGTGCAACGGAGCTTTACTAGATCTATTGATGGCATGAGCGGCCTAAATTACTGGGAACGCCTCAAGGTTTTGGATTTATATAGCATTCAAGGAAGGTATGAGCGTTACCTGATTCTTTATGTTTTCAAATGTCTTCATGACTTGTGTCCAAACCCAGGAATAACACATAATCAAAACGATAGGAGAGGCATTACTTGTAATACGAGGTTTAGAATTCACCCAATAGACAAACAACTAGTCAAGAACTTGAAGTGTTCTTCTGTCTTGAATCGAGGACCAAGCCTATATAACTTGCTCCCGAGTTCTCTCAGACGATTCTATAAATTAGATAACCCGTTGTTCAGCTTTAAACGCGATTTAGATTGTTTCTTACAATCTATACCGGACCAACCAAATGCTCAAGGTTGCATGAGAGCGGCGAATTCAAATAAGTTGTGTGACCAAATATTTTATCAAACATAACATGACTTACAGGGAATTCCATTCCCTGTATCGGTTAGAAATCCGAAAAATGTTTTAATTAATAAACTGCCCTATCAGATGAGTGAAATAGTTCAGATGTGTTTCTTAGAAGAAAAGGTTCCTTTAATCATGAACTTCGGCTTCCCGCATGATGAATGACGTCACAGACAGTCCGTGCCGGGTCGGGCAATCATAGATTTGAATGCCAATCTCTGCCATCTAGTATTTCTACTTTTGCCCTTGAAAAAATGCTAATTTTCAAAAATAAGCATCGAAAAATCCTAGTTGACCACACCGGTCAACCATCCTTAAGTGTTGTCATTTTTGACTCGAAGTTTAATTTTTATTCAAATAGCCAAAGGAAGCCAGCCACGCGTACTAGCGCGTTCTTAAAAGTGCCGAGTGTAAGTGCTTCCCCAGACGGCGTAGGTTCGAATCTTGTTGGGGGTCGGATTGAAGCTGTCGGGAGGAATCCTTTAAGGAAGCCTACTTCAAAACTTGATTTTCCCTGGTACAAAAATACTTGTGTTTAGTTGCTTTGTGGATTTTATTGAAAAGCAAAGGTATGAAGGAAATAACATAAGTAACTAAAAAACCCTTAGATAGTTATATCTTTCATTTGTACTTCTAGGACTTTTCTTGAAGTTGTAATAACAAAATGTGTTCCTTTTTTTGTGCAGGTTTAAATGAGCTTGTTGATGTGTCTGAAAACTGGAAATGAATTCAAATACCTTTCAAACCTAAGTAAGTGAGACAGTGTAATACTACCAATGTGAAAAACACTAAGGCTTGAAATTGTTGTTATATTTGAAAGTGGGTCAGATTGAGCAGATCCTTCATAAGGTCCCGTCATTGATGGAGTTAGGCAGGAAGCCGGAGGAAGGAGTGGGACTGCCAATATTCCGAAGGGATGTCAGCCAAGGACAATAAGGTGTTGTCAAGTCCTTGACCGGGAATGACAGCATGTGTCCAGACATTACCTCCGGAAAGGTCAGGTTCCTAACACTGTTGGACACTAACCTTGCCAGCCTGGTGGTACAGGGCTCGGTTTTGCATAATAAATGCGTCCAGCCATTATTGGATATTGGGGCATGCAGAGGTATTGTTTTAGGAATTTGGTGAAGGTGTTATCGGCAGATAGGTAAATAAGAGTTGAAGAACTATTAGCAGAGGAAAATTCTTGATAGGTAGTCTATTGCATATACATCTGATCCTGGCCCTGGCCTTGATTATTGCGATGTTGAGGTTGAAGAACTATTAGCAGATGAAAATTCTTGATAGGTAGTCTATTGCATATACATCTGATCCTGGCCCTGGCCTTGGTTATTGCGATGTTGAGGTTGAAGAACTATTAGCAGATGAAAATTCTTGATAGGTAGTCTATTGCATATACATCTGATCCTGGCCCTGGCCTTGGTTATTGCGATGTTGAGGTGTTTGGTGAAGGAGAATTGGGTGGTGAGGGTGAAACCAACACAGTTAAAAAGCTTGACGATTTCAATCAGAGTTGATGAGGAAGGAGGTGGGAGGCAGATGATTTTTATGGAAAACCAATGGCCTTCTTCTTCTTAATGGTGTTGACTTGAAGACCGTTCGTTCTCTTGGCAATAACCTTGGAGAGCATTGATGACATTTTGCAATTCCACGGCTGAGTCAGCCAAAAGAACCAGATCTGTACAACCCTTGAATAGTGGGTTGGTCAGGAATAGTGTTTAAAAAATTGTCCAATCCTGCATTAAATGCTGTTAGAGGATCAGCTCCTACATATTCCCGACGAAGACTAATGGATAACAAATTGAAGGAGCCCAATAAAGAAGAGAGGAGGACTTCATTGATCGAGCTATCCTCGATTCCCTTGGATTTAGAGGTGCTCCCAGAACGCACGTAAAACCTCTATGACCGCTACAACTGATCTCAAAGCCTGGGTTAGGACAGAGCCCATGAACGCTCTTGAAAACATACAGTATCAGATACCTTTCATACCTTCTCCGAGTACGGTACAGCCCCAATTTCTGGAGCCTCTCCCAATACGAGAGCTCTCTCATTCCTGTGATGTTCCTAGTGAAACATCTTTGGACCTGCTCGACCTTTTGCAAACCTGCCGAACTGATTGGAGCCCAAATGGGTGAAGCATATTCAAGATGCGGTTGAACAATCGACTTGTACAGAGTTAGCATTGTAATACTATCTCTGGACTTGAAAGTGCGATAGATCCAGCCACATGTTTGAAATGCCTTCCCCACTTTCAACTGGATATGCTCATCAAACTTTCCATCATCTTGGACGACAACTCCCAAATCTCTCATGGACGTAACCTGCTCAATATCACAACCTCCATTGCCTTTGAGAGGAACATCTAATTTTGACGCCTGTAGCATATTCCCCTTTTTATGTCAAATGTTATTTCTATTTTGCTGTTAGATGGCGTAAGTCATCGGGGTTTTGGTTTCTTGGTCAAGTTGATAAGAGGTGACCTCTAAGAAAGAATAAACATTCAGTCGTTCCTAGAATCGTAGACTTATCAGTCCTACAAATTGGTGACCCCGTTTTGGACCCGTTATTATGGAGAACGCAGCCAGCCCCGAAGACCACAAGCCTGATTCAGTCCTTATTGAGTCCATTTCACAAGCCGTGGCGGCTGCCGTCTCGACGTTGACCATAAATACACCGTCACTCGCCTCCATCAACGCCGTGGCACTTAAACTGCCCGGGTTCTGGACGACCAACCCGGTCAGTTGGTTTTCGAATGCAGAAGCAAATTTCCGAATCAAAAATATCGTAAGCGACTCTACAAGATTTTTTCACATCGTTCAAGCTTTGGACAGTGATACTTCAGCCAAAGTTCATCGATTCGTTTCTTTGAGTGATGATATTCCCAATCGATACACTCAATTGAAAACCGCATTGCTAGATGCATGTGGAAAGTCGAAAGCCGATCGTTGGGTTGAGGCAATGGAGCTGGCCTCTTCTTCCTTATCCTCAACTTGCCCTCGAGAAGTTGGACAACGAGTGCAATTTCTAATGGAAGAGTCGGATCATCCGTGTATGAAGACAACCATATATTTACGATTGCCGTCGGAAATACGTTTAGCCGTAAGACCTCATCTTATCACTCTTTCTTTAACTGAGTTTTGCAATGTGGCACAAGAGGCAATCAATTCGACAGTAAAGCAGGCTGCAGTTTTGAACGTTAATGATTCTTCCACTGGTTTCCGTTCTTTGGATGAATCTTCTGATAGTGATGCCGTAGTTGCGGAGGTTCGAACAAGAGCAAACACAAAATCCAAGCCACATCGCTCATCGACTATATGCAAGTTTCATCAACGTTTTGGTCCGAATGCCTACTCTTGTCGCTCTCCTTGTCTTTTCTCAAACATCCCACGTCCAAATCGTTCAACCCCGTTGAAATCTCCTAAATCGGGAAACGAGTACGCCAGCCGTTAGGTGCGGTTCCGGCTGGCCCGAATACTCTACGTTCTCTCTCAATTATCGACCCCATAAGCAAAGTTTCATTTCTCGTTGATTCAGGAGCCGATATTTCCGTTGTTCCCCCTTCGTTTGCTGATCGCACCAGAGGTCGAGCTCCTTCCTCTCAATCATTAATCGCTGCAAATGGATCTTCAATCCGCACTTGGGGTTCCAGAGTTCTTCACTTTCAATTGGGAGACAGAACTTACTCTCACTCCTTTACAATCGCTGATGTTAAAACCCCTCTTCTGGGAGCAGATTTCTTCAAAAAGTTCCATCTGACCATAGACCTCGCAAATAGCCGGCTAATTGATAGTCGAGGGGCAGAAATTAGAGCAATTCTTGCATCAAGTAACACCTCAGCCGATTCTTCCTGGGAAATCCTACTGAACAAATTTCCCGAACTCCTTAACGTCGATTTCTCTTCAAAAATCAATAAACATGGCGTTGAACATCATATCATCACAACAGGGCCTCCTGTGTTTACTCGTCCGAGGCGAATGTTTGCAGAGAAGTTCCAATTCGCCAAAACCGAATTCTCAAAGATGGAAAACATGAAAATTTGTCGTCGATCAGAATCCAGCACTGCTTCTGCCCTTCATATGGTCCCGAAACCAGATGGCTCGTATCGACCCTGCGGAGATTATCGTCGCCTTAATTTACAAACCGTGGTTGATAGATATCCTCTTCCCCATATTCATGATTTTTCTATCCACCTTCATGGTTGTAATATCTTCTCGAAAGTCGACCTGGTTCGTGGCTATCATCAAATTCCGATGGCCGCAGACTCAATTGCGAAAACCGCAATTACAACCCCTTTCGGATTATTCGAGTTTCTGAGAATGCCATTTGGATTGAGGAATGCAGCACAAACCTTTCAGAGACTTATGGATCAAGTCCTTGCGGGTTTGCCGTTCGTTTTTGTCTATTTGGATGACATCTTGGTGGCCTCCAAATCCCCAAAAGAACACGAAGATCACCTGACCCAAGTGTTTTCACGTCTATCCGAGAATGGGTTAATTATCAATCGTCAAAAATGTTCATTCGGAAAGACATCAGTTGAGTATCTTGGACATCTGGTAACTTCTCAAGGAATTTCGCCCCTTCCCTCAAAAGTTCAAGCTCTCGTTGATTATCCCGCTCCTACCGATCGACCTGGATTGCAACGTTTCTTGGGAATGATAAACTATTACCATCGTTTTCTACCATCTGTGGCCACCATTCTTGCACCTTTGCACAAGGCTGTGATCGGCAAAGGTCGCGTGATTGACTGGACCTCCGATTGCGAATCATCCTTCCAATCAGTAAAGAAAATGCTCTCAAATGTAACCCTCCTCGCGCATCCCTCTCCTCACGATGAAACGGCGATAACAACCGATGCCTCTCAAATTGGAATTGGAGGGGTCTTAGAACAGAAACAAAACGGAATTTGGCGTCCTTTGGCATTCTTCTCTAAGAAATTAACCACAACCCAAATCAAGTACAGTACATTTGATAGAGAATTGTTGGCATGTTTTTTAGCGGTTAAACACTTTCGTCATTTCGTTGAAGGACACCCAATCACTCTCTACACTGACCACAAACCATTGATTGCCGCTTTTTCGTCACAGTCTGATCGTTCTCCACGTCAAACGAGACACATGCTTTTTCTCTCTGAACTGGTGACCAAAATTAAACACATTAGCGGACAATCCAACTCAGTTGCCGATGCTTTCTCCAGAGTTTTCTCTCTCGGGGGATCTGATAATTTTTTCCAAGATCTTGATTTCTCCTCATTTACTTCGGATGAACGAAAATTATATGAACAATCGTCTTTGGAGCTTCAAAGTTCTTCGATCAATGAAATTCCCATTCTTTTTGACATTTCTCAAAACCGTCAACGTATTGTTGTCCCAAGGAATGCTTCCAAAGCCGTTTTCCAACGTATTCATGGACTTTGTCACAGTGGACCTATACCAACAACACGCTCTATAGCCGCTCGTTTCGTTTGGTTTGGTATGAAAAGAGACATTCGACAATGGTGTCACTCGTGCCATGAATGCCAATCATCCAAAATTTCCCGACACACTATTTCTCCTCTAGAGTCTTTCCCATCACCGGATGCAAGGTTCGAATCAATTCATCTAGACTTAGTTGGACCTTTGACACCATCCTATGGCATGACCTACATCATGACAATCATGGATAGATTCAGTCGATGGCCAGAAGCCATACCTCTACCAGATAACAAAACTGAAACATGCGCTCAAGCCTTGATGAGTACTTGGGTATCCAGGTTTGGAGTACCTGCTCAAATTGTGTCTGACAGAGGGACACAATTTACTTCCTCGATTTGGTCCCAACTAATGAAGCTCCTCGGTATTCAACACTCCATGACAACTTCCTACCATCCCCAATCCAACGGTTTAATCGAACGTCTTCACAGACAGCTTAAAGCGGCCCTCAGAGCGAATCTTGCTGGATCAAGTTGGGTTACTCATTTGCCTCTCATTCTTCTTGGGATTCGTTCCAGTTGGCGTGAAGCTCCCAATGCCTCAGCAGCAGAACTTTTATATGGTACTACTCTACGACTACCAGGCGAATTTTTCTCCCCATCCACACATGTTCCCACTTCAGATTATTTGCTTCAGTTGCAAAATATTATGCGCAACGTTGGTCCCGTTCCATCTAAAGAGAAAAAGGTGCAACATCCATACATTCCGAAAGCTTTATCTCATTGCTCTCACGTGTACCTTCGAATTGATGCACACAAGACGCCACTCCAACGTCCTTATTCTGGACCACATAAGGTGATTTCAAGATCTAAAAAGACTTTCATCATTGATATTTCTGGCCGTGAAGATTCGGTTTCCATTGACCGGTTAAAACCAGCGTTTCTGCCGCCGGAACTAGAAGGTCAGAGAACACTCTCTGGGAGAATTTCGCATCCTACTCACCGTTTTAATTGATCATGCAATTACTGTCCTTATTTTTGCAATATTTATCAGACCAAAAGGTCTTGGGGGGGATCTGTAGCATATTCCCCTTTTTATGTCAAATGTTATTTCTATTTTGCTGTTAGATGGCGTAAGTCATCGGGGTTTTGGTTTCTTGGTCAAGTTGATAAGAGGTGACCTCTAAGAAAGAATAAACATTCAGTCGTTCCTAGAATCGTAGACTTATCAGTCCTACACGCCCCATACGTCATTGTGCGGAATTTCATCCCGTTCAATGCCATATTACTCTGACCAACCCAAGAGTAGACTTTCTCCAAGTCCTCAACTAAACATTTTGAGTCCTGACCATTCCTTCCAAAAACTAATTTTGGATCATCAGCATATGAAGAAATACTGGCTTTTGCTCTAAACTTCTGGAAAGGAGCTATAAAGAGAATAAACAGGAGCAGACCTAAAATTGAACCTTGTGGAACACCTTACGTGACATCATACATGCCAATAAATGATCTTTTAACCTGGACTATTTGCTTCCTATCACTCATGAAACTACCAATCCAATTCAGGACCTTACTCTGGATCCCAAACTCTTTGAGTGTGAAGTAACAGGGGGATAGGTCCTCACTAGAACGAATGGAGCATTTGGGTCCTGCATAGATCATGGACAGCAGATATGGTAATATTCTATGGCAATAGAAATAATAATAATAATAATAATAATAATAATATGGCAATACTCGAACCAAAATCGAGTTCGAGTTCGATCATAGTTATTGCTGCTGGACTTCGAGTTGGCAGTGCTGCCATATTTTACTTAGGAATTCTATCTCTTACCTTTTGAGAAGTCAAGTTGTCGAAAGCTTTTCGATCCTAAAGGTCCAATATGGCAAAACTATGCCAAAAATCCAACTCGAACTACATCAGTACTTCACATGTCTTAGGTATGCCTATCCAATTCTTCAGGACGAACTATAGAAACACAGCTTAAAGCCTGCCATTGTACTAAAATGAGAGGTTATTTCAGTGCAGTATATGTTCCTTTGAAGTTTCATTGTTATATAGCTAGGCCGTAAATGGTATTCTGTAATATATTCTTCGTTGAGTCATCTTTCGCCTATCGGACCAGTTCCATTGATACATAAGCAAATTTTTTAAAGTACGTACGTAACGAGCATTGAACGCGTTTAATACTTAGCAAAGCACGATTCTATCTAAACAATGTGCATAACGCAATAATGAATAAATAGTATATAATGACAATAAGACCAGAGAATCTCCTTCAGTGACTGGGCACCTAGGCAATATTGGATTCCCAGAGCAAGGTGCGCGTCTTCAGGATTTCATCGTAGAATGTGCGAGTATCGAGGTCCTCGATAAAATCATTAAACCCTCGAAAGCTCATGCCTATGACTGCGCCTGAGCTTTCCGAGCTCAAAACGTTCAGTTCGGCTTGTTTGGCAGTGTCACCTTGAAGAGCAAAGATGTTTGGATAGGAATCGAATTGAGCCTTCAAAGTCAACGAAGCGTCCAAAAAGTTTTGTAGCCGTTGAGACCCACTGGCACATTGGACTTGCCCACTCTCGCGGGTCACCCATGGAGCTAAATAAGTGTTGAACAGTTCATCAAAGCGCTTCGTTCCTAGTGGTTGCTGGAGGGAGTTAGCCTGGAGATCAGCTTTAAGGCTTCGGTATTGATCTTTTTTCAACGCCAAAACCTGATAGATGGCATCCCCAACTTGCATGGTTTCAATGAAATGGCTTCCATGTTGCTCGATGAATTCCCCAATGGAATTGTCGTCCCCATTTTGAATTGAGGCGAGGGCTTGTCGAATGTCATTGGACAGGGTCGGTTGCTCAGCCAGAGATAAAATCACCGAGTCCAGGGACAATTTGATGAGCACAAAACTGGAATCTCCGTCAAACATGTCCGCGCTCAAACCGAAATATTTGGCTCTGGTTGTGTCGTGCCAGCTTCCAGTGAATAACTTGTGAGGTGTGGCCACACCTGAGGCCTAATGAAGAAAAAAAAAACAGATTGTATGCGCGTTAAGTTACGCATTCTCAGTCACGCAAGTGTAAACGACATAAAAGTACTTATTTTTCTAAGACCCATACAGGCAGAATTCGTTTCCAAAGAGGGGTTGAATACCAAACAAGATGTTCCTTTTGGGAGATTCTCTTTATCATATGCTGCCAAAACTGCTATTGCAAGTGGAACTAAGACACAAGTGCAAGACTTGGGCTAACTTACATTTTCAGGTTTCAATGTACGAAGAAAGGTTTTGCCACTCCAAATTAGCAAGCCAATCATCGAACGAACATTCCTTGATTTGCTTTGAAGAGTCAGCGAAAGTGAAAACCCAAATCTTGTAAGAACTTTTTTCTGTCCTCGACTCATTGCTTTGTAAGCTTCAAACATACCTTGAAATTACTGAAGTAGGCTTGCTCCAGCTCTTGGGTATCATCACAAAGGTAGATCTGGGAAGAAAAACAAAATGCTATCATTTATCAACAACATTATCTTTTGCGATGGCCTTTAAAGAGCTTTAAAGGCCTAGCACAGTCATCCTAAAAAAATATACCTTCAGATCGTCATCAAAGCTGCCTTGAGCGGGAATAACCTTTTCGGCAAAGGTCTGAAACACCTTGGAGGTGGGTTCACGAATTAGCCATTGGCCGGGGTCTTCCCGAGGAACCACGCGCACACTCAACGAGAAAAATCCGAACCGATAGAAGAGATCCACAGCCTCGCCCACTGGGAGACTATCAATGTTGAGACTTTGGTCAAATTTGGAAGAAACGGTCGTTGATGCCGATCCTGGCGACAACTTCATGGTCAGAACCTTGGGCTCGAAGGCCACTCGAGGTTCAGTGACCAGGGGTTTAGCAAACACGGACAAAGGCTTGAAAACCAGTCCGCACAGGAGATAAGGGAATAGAATCACCATAGCGTGGAATCTGTTTTGTTGCTTGTAACAGTTCATGATGAGGTTGAGGTTAGCGCAGAGAATTTGATTTTTGTTGAATCGCCCAAATAATAATTTGAAGATCTTCTATTATTTTTTGTAAAGAAAAATCTGCGAAAAGTTATTGCTGCAATTGAACAAAATAATCCGTCGATGATGGGAGGAAGAGGATTGCGTATTTTTGATTTGCCTCCAATTCTTCCTCAATTTGACTACACTTCCAACCTATCGGAAGAGGCTCAAGAAACTGACTTGAACAACAAATCGTGGAATTTTGGTGGCATGCCAATTCAAGGTCGTCACACGCACACATGATGACTCCCACCCCAGGTTGTTGCTTGGTTAATCAACGCAATCGCTTCACCGATCTGTCGCTTCATCGCTCCATCCACCGACCACCGATCAGCAGAAACGAGACTACCAAACAAACGGTCACGGCGAGTGCCACCCTTGGTAAGGGAATGCATACTCACACACACACACATTCAGTTTACAATACAAGTTTGTATATGTAGTAGTACATGTACTTAACTCTGGGACTACTGCCCATCGAGCTTGACGAGAATGGATCGATGGATAATGAACAGTGTTTGAATAAGATTTGGAATCCCTAAAGGAATTTATTTGTGTTTAGCAATTGTCAATGCCGAATCACCAAAGCGAATGTTATTGACATACAATGACCATGTTATTTCATTTTGGGATCTTGCATTTCTCAGCTAATATGTTTTTTTACGCAAAAGAACTTGACGGAGGCATGCATAAACACATTAATATCATTTGTCCATTTTGCAATGAAGGTTTTCTAAGCTCACGAATCAGCTTATTCCCATTTGAACATCCACTACCTTGATTTTCGTATCTCAAATGTGCCTTTTGTCCGACGCCATGGGCCTACAAAAATATGTTTGTCTTTGAAAATGTTGTTTGTAATGCTTCACGAAATTATTGGTTGTTTTTACTTGCAATCGCACTAAAAGAAGTGTAGCTTTCCCTAGATTTGTTTAACTCCGAATTTGTTTTGCGCATAAAATCCAAATAAAGTCTTCCAAGTTTTCTGGTTTTCCTCAACAAAGTCAACGACACAATTTTGAATTTTTTAATCAAAATAGTTTCGATCGCCAACTTTTTAAGTTATATTGTCAAAAATATTGATATTAAATGGACAGATTCTGCGATGAATCAAACTGTAAATATGATGTCTGAGTAAATTTCGCTCGCAATTTTTGATGCAAATCTTTCAAAAAGACAAGTCTTTTCAAAAAGAAATCTTCGAATCATTTTTGAATGGGACCTTTTTAGTTTAATAGCTGATGAGGTTGTACATTAAGTGACGGTAACATCCAGTTGACTAACCATTTCCTCTTTTCTCGATGCCGTTTTGTTCGTGGACCTTGATCAATTTGCATGAAAAACTCGGATTCGCCGTTCTGATTCACTTGAGTACCTTTATTTTGTGATTCACTCTGTTTAGCTGTCTAGCTGGCATTACCGCCGTCGTAAACAGATACGGTTACCAGAACAAATTTTGACAAACAATATGTGCAATACCCAGAACCATTGTACCTTATGACTAGTGGGTGGATTTTGAAGTTTTTTTCTTACAGAGTAGAAACTCTAGACGGTTGACGCAACTAACTCTCCTTTACTGCTTGTTCTCGGCTGACCCCAGCTGACCTACATCGTACAACGTCTAGAATTTTGACTCTGCAGGAAAAAAACTTTCTTATCCTCGCTCTACTCATGACGAATTTCAGAGTGGTATCGATGACGTCATCAATTCACCTTGCGCGGATGATCACTGATTCGTCATTAATTTTAGGTTGAGAGAAGTTCATTTGCGAGGAAAAGAGAAGTCAGTCAGGGACGCCACCAAACATTTTGTTATAACCTATTAATTTCTCTCCATAGGCAAAGCTCATTAGATTAAATTTTGAAAAACGATTAGGAATTTTGAAGTTATTGAAAGATTTACTTGAATCAATAATCTTTTCTAATAATGTTTTTTTTGCCCATGCCAAACCTGGTTTAGTTTGAGAATTCTACATGTGGTGTCAGTGTTTGTTCTCAAAAACGAATGTTACTAGAAAAAATAATCAAAATCCATTGAATCAAAGGCAGTCAATCGTATGACCTAATTGCTTGTGTCAGCCCCAAGCTGTATGTCCCTTGACCTTGAAATGAATCCTTTGTAGAGCTATCCTTGGCTATACTTATTCTTCCCTTCAAAGATGTCACAAAAATGCCTCAGGACAAATATTTTCTGAACAAAACTCTCTTGACAAATGAAAATTGCCCTTAATTTTGTTATTTTCCCCCTTTCTTTTAGGCAGAGGTGCTCGGCGGCATTGCCCGATCCTAAAATCATCCTGTTTATCCCCCGCACGATAAATGGAGGCTTTCCTTCTGGTGAAAAACGGGATAAACAGGGTTTTCCTTCAGCGTACAAACGGGATATAAGGGGTTTTCCCGTCTTGGGACAAGCGGAATAAACGGGGTTTTCCTTCGGGGGACAAACTGGATAAAGGGGGTTTCCTTCTGGAGACAAACGAGATAAACGGGCTTTTCCTCCTGGGAACAAACGGGATAAATGGGGTTTTCCTTCTGGGGATAAACGGAATAAACCAATTTTCCCGCTTTTGAATCCACTCTTTTCTAACATATTCTGTTATGTCAATCACTTTCTTAAAATTGTTACGCACGCGTAACTATATTCAACTACTTTGTAAGCTAAAATCTTCTTCATCTTTGAACATTTCATAAATTTCTTGACGCGTCAATTACGGGTTTGTTCCATTCAAAATCATTTCGTCCCACGTTTACTACAGCTATTTCCACCTTTATTCAGTTTGAAAATTGTTGTACTTGCAACATCTGTTTGGTTTTGAGCAATTTTATGAGAGAGATATTTCTAAAATATCCGTTTTACGAGTTTTCACTCAAGCTGAAGCTTAAATGACTTAATTTGTGTCAAGTTGAATTTTGACTCTTGTTTATTGGTATTGTTATAGAACCACTTACTTCTGATATTTTTTTCATCCATTCAGTTTATTAACCAAAACTGAAAACTATTTCATAGAATTTTTCATTAAAATCTGGTAATGAAATTGCACTTATCAATTTGCCTGGCTCAAAAGGCAGACCTGTGATGTAATTGTTAATGAAATTACAGTTACACTTACAAACAATGGTAATTGTTATTAGTTATTTATGAGATCAAAGTTGTGATTGTTATTAGTTACATTTGAGAACAAAGTAATTGTAATTAGTTATATTTGAGATCAAAGTAATTGTATTTAGTTACATTTGAGATCAAAGTAATTGTATTTAGTTACATTTGAGATCAAAGTAATTGTTATTAGTTACATTTGAGATCAATGTAATTGTAATTAGTTACATTTGAGATCAAAGTAATTGTAATTAGTTACATTTGAGATCAAAGTAATTGTAATTAGTTAAATTTGAGATCAAAGTAATTGTAATTAGTTACATTTGAGATCAAAGTAATTATAGTTAGTTACATTTGAGATCAAAGTTGTGATTGTTATTAGTAGTATTTGAGAACAAAGTAATTGCTGGTAGTAATATTTGAGAACAAAGTAATTGTTGGTATTAATATTTGAGAACAAAGTAATTGTTGGTAGTAATATTTGAGAACAAAGTAATTGTTGGTAGTAATATTTGAGAACAAAGAATTGTTGGTAGTAATATTTGAGATCAAAGTAATTGTAAAGAGTTACACTTGAGATCAAAGTAATTGTAATAAGTTACATTTGAGATCAAAGTATTTGTAATTAGTTACAGTTGAGATCAAAGTGATTGTATGTAATTAGTTACATTTGAGATCAAAGTAATTGTAATTAGTTACATTTGAGATCAAAGTAATTGTAAAGAGTTACATTTGAGATCAAAGTAATTGTAATTAGTTACATTTGAGATCAAAGTAATTGTTATTAGTTACATTTGAGATCAATGTAATTGTAATTAGTTACATTTGAGATCAAAGTAATTGTAATTAGTTACATTTGAGATCAAAGTAATTGTAATTAGTTACATTTGAGATCAAAGTAATTGTAATTAGTTACATTTGAGATCAAAGTAATTGTAATTAGTTACATTTGAGACCAAAGTAATTGTAATTAGTTACAGTTGAGATCAAAGTAATTGTAGTTAGTTACATTTGAGATCAAAGTTGTGATTGTTATTAGTAAAATTTGAGAACAAAGTAATTGCTGGTAGTAATATTTGAGAACAAAGTAATTGTTGGTAGTAATATTTGAGATCAAAGTAATTGTAAAGAGTTACATTTAAGATCAAAGTAATTGTAATTAGTTACAGTTGAGATCAAAGTGATTGTATGTAATTAGTTACATTTGAACCAATGTAAGTGACATTTTTCAATTGCAAATTACATTTTCAAATTCGTAAACATATCTGGAGTTAAATATTTGCAAATTTTCCCCTATCTTTCCAATATTTTTGAGTATGTAAATTGATTCACCCGAAGTTCAGAAGTACTTTGATGTGCTTTACACGGTTTACACTTAAAAAGAAAGGAGATCCAGTTGGATTAAAAAATGATTGAATACAATTACTTTTATAAAGTAATTGTAATTATGTCTTTCATTACTTTTGAGGCAAGACTAACGGTGACCAATTACGTTTTAAAAGTAATTGACACAAGTTAGCCGAAAGCTATGACATAAACTTTGCAGAAAATCGCTGTCCAGGAGCACTTTTTTGATTAAACAAAGGACTTTGGGGAAGGGAATATTTGTACATGGCGGATTGTAATTTTCCCAAAATGTGTCAACTTTTGGTCGCTTCAAATAGTACACCCGTTTTCATTGACCAAATATCTTACCATACCAAATTTATCATTTGTGAACCAGCTTTCAATTAAATGTGATAAAAATATGACATGATATTAATTAAGCTACACCGCAACTACTTTCATATAGACGACTTTTATACTAAATGAATGAATGGATGTTTATTGTGACTCTTGGTCATGGCTAGAGGGCGGAAAAAAAGTTGAAAAAAATGTCAAAAAAGAAGTTTTCCAGTTGAAAATATGGACAAGAAAAGTTTTTTTTCAGCTAAAAACGGGTAAAACAGTTTTTTCCAGACGCAAAAGAATGGAAAGTGTTTTCCCAAAAAAATGACAAAAAAATGTTTTTTCTTCTCAATTTGTCGATTGCTAGAGCAAAATATATTTTGTCTGTCGTTTTTTAGCTGGCAATTTTTATATATATAATCTTTATTGCGACCTTTGGTCATGTCAACTCGTATAGAAAAAAGGAATATATGTAAAGTCATACATATAACAATGAAAAAAAAAATGAAAGAGACAAGTCAATGGATGAAAACGTTAAAAAAATAGTTCCGTAAAATCGTGATATCACAATGAGTTGACTAGATACGATTCAGTGCACGTGGAAGAAATGAATGGGGGAATGCACAGACAGTACAGATGCAGTTGGGTAGTGGTAGATGATGAAAATCTTGGTTATTGCAGTAGAGAGGGTGGGTCAGATTGAACAGGTCCTTCGTCAGTTCCCGTATTTTTTATGCTCTCGAATATTAGATAAAAAGAAGTTCGTCCTCAGTCTTTCACCTACAAAACAATGACGACCTTTGTTTAGATCGGATTAAGATTTCAAAAAAAGTTTTTTTGAGGTCTGAAAGAATAGCTCGTGCAAAATGTAACAAATTCTCGTGAATGGGAGCAAGGATGAAGAATTTTAATTAAAGGTTACAAAAATCGCCACTAGAAGGAGCCAAAACAAGGGCAAATTCTCTTGGTTTCAGATCTATCCTCAACTTGTACTTGTTGACGAAATTGCACCTTCCATCTTAAAGTGGATTTCTCTTCATACTTTGAGTCTTTTTGAGCTCAGCCACGATATTATTGAGTTCAAAAATCAAAAAGTTATGCTGAGTAATCACAAATTAAGGTTAAAGACTGAACAGAAGCACCCACAACCGTTTCTACCTCAAGATGGCGCTGATTGTCATTTTTCTCTATGATTGAAGCTCAACTTTGCTTTCTTATGAAGTAGAGCTGTGCATCGAATCCGACAGGTCCCCAATATACAATCCGAACTTGATTTTTATAATCCGAATCCGAATCCGACAGATTCTTTTCAATCCGAACGAATCCGAATCCAAAAATTTGCTGCTTAGTCCGAACAAATCCGAATCCGAAAATTTGTAACTTAATTCGACATTAATCCGAAAATTTTCGCTCAATCTGATTTAAATCTGATTATTTTCTTATTTTGGTCTAAATTGCAAGTACCATTTCAAACAGTAGGGCCCAGAAGATATTCTTTGAAATAAAAAATGTTTTATAAATATTTCCCCGTTTTTCCTTCATCTTATAATATGCTGGTATTTTCGAGGAAAAATTAAATATTTTGGCAATTGTTTAGGCAAAATATTCCAGGAAAATTAGACCAAATTAATGAATGGTTTACCCAAAACGAACCAAATATGCCAAAATGTTTACAAAAGGGCATTTATACAAAAATTGAGCATTCACAATCATAACAACTGTCATACACAGAAAAAAACGCGGCATGAAATTTAAAACGTTTAAAACGATTTTTTTTTAAACGATTTTTTATTTGGGGGGGGGCGGACTTTTTAATACCGCTACCAGGAATGGGATTCCCTGTAAAGAGAGTTAATGATTAATATAGTTTATAAAATTACCGTTTATATGAAATTTGATCTACCAATGAGTTATTGTTGACAGATCTGTACAACCCTTGAATAGTGGGTTGGTCAGGAATAGTATTCAAAAATTTGTCCAATCCTGCCTTAAATGCTGTTAGAGGATCAGCTCCTGCATATTCCCGACGATGACTAATGGGCAAAAGATTGAACAATGAAGGAGCCCGATAAAGAAGAGAGGAGGACATCATTGTTCGAACTAACCTCGATTCCCTTGGATTTGGCGGTGCTCTCAGAACGAACGTGAAATCTCTACGATCGCTATAACTGATCTCAAATCCTGGGTTAGGACAGAGCCCATGAATGCTCTTGTAAACATACAGTATCAGATACCTTTCATACCTTCTCTGAGTACTGCACAGCCCTAACTTCTTGAGCCTCTCCCAATATGAGAGCTCTCTCATTTCTGTGATGTTCCTAGTAAAACATCTTTGGACCTGCTCGACCTTTTGCAAACCTGCTGAACTCATTGGAGCCCAAATGGGTGAGGCATATTCAAGATGCGGCTGAACAATCGACTTGTACAGAGTTAGCATCGTAATACTATCTCTGGACTTGAAAGTGCGATAGATCCAGCCACATGTTTGAAATGCCTTCCCCACTTTCAACTGGATATGCTCATCAAACTTTCCATCATCTTGGACGACAACTCCCAAATCCCTCATGGACGTAACCTGCTCAATATCACAACCTCCATTGTCTTTGAGCGGAACATCTCATTTTGACGCCCCATACGTCATTGTGCGGAATTTCATCCCGTTCAATGCCATGTTACTCTCGCCAACCCAAGAGTAGATTTTCTCCAAGTCCTCAACTAAACCTTTTGAGTCCTGACTGTTCCTTCCACAAACTAATTTTGTGTCATTGGCATATGAAGAAATACTGGCTTTTGTTCTAAACTTTTGGAGAGGAGCAATAAAGAGAATAAACAAGAGCGGACCTAAAATTGAACCTTGCGGAACACCTGACTTGACATCATACATGCCGCTAAAAGATCCTTCAACCTTAACTATTTGCTTCCTTTCGCTCATAAAACTATCAATCCAAGTCAGGACCTTACCCTGGACCCCAAAGCTCTTGATTTGATCAAGCAAAAGACCATGATCTACCTTATCAAAGGCCTTGGCAAAGTCAAGATAGACTACATCAACTGACTCATGACTTTAGAGCCCTTCAATGATTTGCTCAATATGATCAACCAATTGGGTTACTGTACCAAAATGAGCTCGAAGAAGGAATTAAATCATGGACTTCCAAATAATCTACAAGCTTGGACTTCATAATCTTCTCAAAAACCTTTGCAACGCTGGAGGTCAGAGAAATGGGCCTATAATTACTAGGGAGTGACTTATCTCCGCCCTTAAAAATTGGAACGACATGAGCTACTTTTAGAGAAGAGGGAAACTTGCCCTGATCTAAGATGCAACCCATCAAGTAGGAGAAAACTGGGGCAAGAATATGTGAACATTTCATCAGAAACTGAGATGTCACACCATCAGGTCCAGGAGAACTCGAGAGCTTTAAGCTCTTGATGGCCTCAAAAGCATCTTGATCTGTGACTACCAGATTCTCCAATCGATTATCCTGACTATCAATGCGAGTCTCTTCAACAACATTGCTACAGTCATGGCCTGCTCTGACTACCCTTTTTGCAATTGAAAGTACACTTAAGAACTGATCTTCAAGCATATTGGCCATAACCATAAATGATATGGCCATGGCCATATCATTGACGGTTTTACCGTCGACCTCAAAAGGTCCTACAGGATGCTTCATTTTTCTCTTTGTATTTGCAAACGAGAAAAACGCCTTTGGATTAGTCTTACCCTCCTGGACAACTCTACTTTCCTTTTCCATCTGATCAGAATCAATGGAGGCCCTAATCTTAGCTTGAACCAAGGTCAATTGATTTTGGAGGCTAGCTACAACTACTGGATTTGAAGTACGCCGAAGTCTATTCGAAAGCTGACAACTCCGTTTGAACAACTTCTTTCTAACCTTTGAAATTCTAGACAATGACCTACCTTTTGCCACTATTTCTGGAATACCACTGGACAAACAAACCTCGTCAAAAAGTGAAATAACCTTGAGTGTGAGATAACCCATGGCAAGAAGCACGGAAATCATGGAGTGGGAGGCTATCAATGAGAATTATGATTTCCAGCAGAAACGAACCATTTGCGTTCTTCTGCAAATGAGACCTGGCTTGCATTGAGAAGAACACGAATTTCAAATTTCAGCCCAATCGAACGCCAGAGTGAAAAGTTATGCCTTCTCAAACTTATGTACTGAAGAGAGCAGAGAATGAATGAACTCGCCCTTTTGTGGTAAAACGATTACCACAAAAGGGCGAGTTCATTCATTCTCGGTAGGATTTGCACTGAACTTTGAGAGAGCATAACTTTTGTCTCCGACGTTCGATTGAGCTGAAAATTGAAATACGTATTCTTGTCAACATATGCAAGGTCTCATTTGCAGAAGAATGCAATTGAATTGCTCTTAATGGAAATCATATTTCTCATTGCTTGCCTCCCACTCCATGATTCCAGTGCTTCTTGCCCATGGACATACTGGATCAGATCATTTTTTTTATATTAAATTTATAAAGAATTTTATCTTTATATCAGTTCGGTGTCAAGTAGGCTGATAATTACGCACTTGATTGTAATCCAGGGGTGAATACTACGGTAGGCAAAATCTTTCAGTTTTATCCAAATAGGATGATTTGGCTTTAATGACTTTTTTGTAACTTTTCGATGCTTTTTTTACTACAAAACCTTTCATTTGATTCTCTTGATATAAACATATTTGATCTGTGGCATAAATTGGCACGTTTAACATTTCATGTACTTTTAATTTGAAACTATAAAAATGTGATTCTTTTTTTACAATCTTTTTACATCTGATGTTGGTGTTTCCAGGATCTCAACTTCAGCCATGGACGAGTGAAAGAAAGTGAATATTAGATGGATGACATCATGGAGGGCAACATCATTGGTCACAAGTTCCAATGAACCCGCAAATTGTTTGTTCCTCAAGATGACTGTCAAGTGATCATCGAATGAAATTTGATGATTGGTTGGCCACAACCATTGGACGTAGTAATAGCCCTAACGGAAGCAAATTTCACAGTGGAGGAAATATTGTGTCAAGAATTTGATCAAATGAAGAACAAGTCAAGATGAGTTTGAAACATGGGAGGTGGACCTACAAGCAATGGATGGGCTCAAAATTTTGATTTGCCTTTGGAGTTAGCAGCCCAAATTGGAAATTTGACGGTCTGACTTGGATTACGTGGACCTTCTTAATTAGTCTTTAAAATGAAATCATCCCATCAAGATTTACATGATTGTGTGGATTTTTTTGCTCAATAGCGTAGCCTAAGCCGTAGCCTTAGCGTTAGCCTTATAGGTTGAATATATTAGGTTGATTGATTTTAATTCTCATAAAAAGTAGCTAGCCCACTGCGGACTCGTAAAGCCGTTCAAGTCTCATAACCTCCGTACAATTTTTGCGGGTCCAGTGAAATTACAAATGTCCGACTCCCCAAGAATATGAGTCAAGGAGATATCAAGGATATTTTCCGCCTTCCCCTTTTATAAGACTTCCTCCAAGCCCAAGGGGTCAAGTTGGAAATATTGCTTTCCATGTAATGAGCAGATAATCCAACAACTTGTTCTAAAGGAGCCTTATCTCGGCGATTGTAGGTAAAAAGGTCACACGGTAAAAGGTCACGGTGAAAAATCACTTTTATGGACATAAATGTGTTCCACCCGCAATACCTTTGAAGCCCATGGGCAGATCTCAATAGAAGAGTGTACTCTTGACTACATAGGGATGAGGGAACACCCTACTCCAAGGTCTGCCGGATCCGGAGCAGGTTGTGACCATGGTCCTAAAAAATGTTGGGAATGACTTCCTCTTGACTTTACTTATGAGACCTTTGCCTTAGCATGATTGTGTTCCCCGGTTAATCTTGGGGTCCCATGTGACAATCTTCAACCAGGTGTCCCTAGGTTCACCCCTTGGCTACTTCCAGAGCTGTGCGTGTCTGTGACCTTTTACTGTGACCTTTTTACCGTAACTTTTTTACCGTGTGACCTTTTCACGTGACCGTTATACGATGACCTTTTTACTGTGACCTACTTACCGTAACCTTTTTACATTGTGACCATTTACAGAGCGCCATCTCCGCTGACATGTTTTTCAATGCTGTAAGATATGAATTGATACTCACTTAGTGCCTATTGTAAAGGAATAAAGATTTTTGGCAAATAAATTAAGGCTTTAAGCTTTACAAATAGCAAATAAAAACAGTCAAAATAGCTGAAAATGGCAAAAAATAGCAAATAAAATTACAACTATGCCTATTTTTTTTCAAATTTAATGGTCAAAAAATTTCTCCCTTTGAAATGGTTTAAATTGAAAAGTGGATAGGGAAAACTCCTCAGCGTCAATACACCCATTTCACTTTGTGTGGTCACGGCCCTTCAAGCAGATCCTGGCAGGTTCATGGCCCACATATCTACTTTCAAAGAGCTCTGGGTCCACGCGCGACCACCCTTGGGACCACATGTGGACCCGGATTCACTCACCCCTACCTTTTGAAACAGTCAGTGATTGACGAGAAAACAAGATGTTGTATGAAATCTACGAAATATTATGGGAGCAACGAAACATCATCCCAATTTTTGAGAAAAAGTTTTCGTGCGTACCACTAAGTTTTGCTTGATAACATCAGCCAAAAGTAACTTGTCGGTTGACCAAATATCATAACAATGTTGATTGTGGAAGTTAAACTTATTTGATTGAAGAAGAATCCTTGGAAAGGCAGCAAAAAAATCGGCAACAATACCAAAAAATCACAACGGGCAAAATATAATTTATTCATTTTATGCCTTACGACGAGCTTTCAGCAAACATGTCATGTCTTATTTTTTTGTATAATTAAAGAATATCTTGACCTTGTGATGGCCTTCCACTTTAGGCAAAATATTTTTTCAGTTATTTGAGTCTTAACAATGTGATCATTGATCAGTTCTTTTGCTGATTGTGTGCTTTAAAAGTGAGGAAATCACAGGCCTTTGAACCAAGTGTCACTGATACATCAAAGACAGCAAGAGCATCAAACTCATCAAGTGTGCCATGTGAACAAACAATTTCCATGCATAAACAACCTTCACACTGCACTCAGTATCCAACACTGAAAATCATCTTAAAGGTTGTCCTAAAAGTTCAATATCAAACTATGAGAATTGTCATGTTGTTCAGTTTGGATTTTGAGTTCATTGCTCAACATTTTCAGAACTTTCCTATCTCCATTTTTTTCCCTTGTATTGTTTGCCATTGTGAATCCATTTCTGATGATAAATAAACTGCCTTATTTTACAATTGTTTACTTCTTGTAATTTTAACTAAAAAAGGCTTTAATTTGAATTACCCAAAGAACAACATGAATACACTTGAAGAGCTATCCACAAGGAACATTTTGTTCCTTTTCATCATTGTTGCCATAGCAGATTGAAGCCCATATTTCTTATCTTTTCTTGATTGCAATAAACAAAGCCTTCAAAATCAATAGATTGCCTATGATGTGCAAAATCAAAATTAAGCTTTGTTCCAAAGCAAGGATACATTTGGGCCCAAAATTGTGTTACAAAAGAGACACCCTTCTCATGATTGGATAAGGAGGAAAATGGATTCAAACTATGCCATAACTACAATGGCCATTTCTCTCATATTCCATGGGGGAAGATTTCAATTTTTGCATTTTCTTCTTTCCAAGGCTTAGACCAAAGGTGTGGTACTACTGAAAGTGGAATGCCATTGAAACTAAAAATTTCTAGAAATAACTGAAGGGTATATATATAAATAAGTGAAGGGCAACGTCAAAGAAAGTCCAGTTTATGAAGTGTCAATGAACCATCCAACTTCCCGATTAACCATATTTTGCCCTTCAAAATCTGATGAAGATTCTCAAAGTTCTTTTGGTCTTTTAAAAGCCTCAAGTGATACTGAGAAGCTCCCAAGAAGCCCCAGCCATTGACATCAATGATGTTGTTCGAAAACTCCAAGCAGTTCCAAGGACGACAATGTGACACAAATGACGAAGAAATGAAAAAATGAGTTTTGCTTCCAAATGATGATCTATTCTCAAAACCTTCCATTGGCTTGGGAGAGTGCCTTGAAGTATTAATCCGAATGAGTTAGTGAGCACAGAAAAGAACCTCCAGCCTTTGGATCTAATCGAGTTGGCATGTTTAACATTTCATGCACCTAAAGGTGAAACTAAAAAAAATGTGATTCTTTTTATAATCTTTTTACATCTGATGTTGGTGTTCCCAGGACCTCAACTTCAGCCATGAACGAGTGAATGAAAGAGTGAATATGAGTAGACATCAAGGAGGGTAACATCATTGGTCACAAGTTCCCATGAACCTGCAAAGTGTTTGTTCAACAAGATGTTCATATCTTATTTTTTCTGTAAAATTAAAGAATATTTTGACCCTGTGTGGCCGTCGAAAAATATTAGCATTTAAGTTTCAACTCGAACTCGGTTAGGGAACCTTTTAGTCCATCACTATAGATTAAACACATCAACATGTAATGAAATTTTCTCATGCATGTTTACGCACAAAGTGTTAAAGCAAGTTTAGTCTTATCAGTTATCACTTTTATTACTTGTGAGTAGTTATTGTTATAACTTGTTCAATTGTCCAAGGCTCTGCCAAGGCTTTAGCAGAGGTGAATAGAAGATTAAACGTAAATGACTCGTGGGTCAGATAAGATAACAATTATGAGTTCCGTTTTGATGCCCGAAGTAATCTAATCAGCGCCACAAATTATTTCATTACGCTGATTTTGTTTTAAGTAAAAATGGACTCACAACCACAATTTATTCCACGGTTTTTGACTCTTCTGGTTGGATTGACCTTCTTCCTGTTTGTGTTTGTGGAAACTGAGGGCAAAGCCGATAAGAATCAAGTTTTCAAAGTGGTTTACGAGAACAATGTGCCCATCTCCCGTGAGGAAGAGATAATTCAATGTTACGAGTTCTCTTGGATGGGCCCCGAAGGTGATGACACCAACAAGACAGAAGGCTGTGCCCGACTCGAACTGGCTGGACGGCCTTGTTTCGAGCCTTTAGTGTGGACCACTGGCGAATACAAAAATAACGGGCCAAACACAACCATCATTGAAGAGAAGTGCAAACAGGGTCAAACCTTAAGTGGAGGCACTTGCAATCCTTTGTGCACCAAAAACGAAGACTCGTGCGTGAAAATGACCTACTTCAAGAATGACGACGAACACACCGTCGAGTACTTTTCCAGTTTTTGTGGCAAAGGCTTCTTGTTGAGTGACGACGGGTCGCTGATCGAGAACTCGTGTCATATCCAAAAGAACGATGCTGGATACGACGTGGAAGTGTGCTTCTGTGACACGGATCGATGCAATTCAGCGCGCAGTCTGCTTGTGGATCATTTTGTCCACTTCATGGCCACTATAGCTGTCCTGTGGCTGAGCTCAAGATTACTGTGATTAGATTCGTTTCACTTCGAATGATCAATAAAGCATGTCGTCTCTAGTCACTAAAGCCATGGTTATTTCCGGATTAGCTGCCTTACGTTTTTCGAGATGAATCAAAAGCCAATTTGTCTGTTACCCGCTTCAGTGCAGTGACAACTCTGAACACTAAAATGTAAAGCCAGTGATTGATAGGGCCACCATTCAACATCATGAATAAATCATACCAGCAAAACCAGCTTTTTGGCTACCTTAATTGGTAACTGTGCACCCTGACACAATGGTTCTGCCACAATTTTGAACAAAAATGTTTGTGAAAGATTTCAACAAGTTAAAATCCAATCTGCTTCCAGCTAGTCTCTCTTACACTGAAAAGAAATGACATTTGATCGTAACAATTTGGTTATGTTGATCAAAATGGAGGGGTGTGGTCGGCACAAAGCTTGGCCACATTTTTGAAAGTATCTTTCCTTTGCCTAAAATGTTAATAATTAGAAGAGATCAATGAGCTCTTGAGTCTTGGTGGACAGGAAAATTTCACTCGTTTTGGGTTGGAGGTGTCCCCACACCATTCCCCTTTCTCAGGGACCGACTAAAATTTGATTCACGTCATTCCCGTCATTCTCTGCTTTTTCGTGTTTTAAATCAAGGTACAACTCTGCATGAAGAAAACACCAGACAAACTGCGACACTTGAGGTTCACCCAATGATTAATTACTTATTTGCTTTTAAATCACATCCTAAAACTAACCAATAAACATTCTAGAAGTTAGGAAGGGCACACTGGACATTGGATTGATTCAATGTATCCATGCATGTCTGTAACATCTTGGTCCAGATTAATACCACGATACAACTTTCTTGTAGGGGAAGAGATGTGGTGTCGTGGTTAGCGCAGTTTCCTTTAGTGAGGGAGGTCCCAGGTTCGAATTTCCTCCCCAACCTTTCTCAAGGAAACTTTTAGACGTTAATCCACACCCACAGACGGAGAAGCATTCTGATACCGGACTTGAAAATTGCTTATCGGAAAAACTTTGGACGATGTGATGGCTGGCTTCACTGGCCGGGCTAGGCTCAACCCTCCAACCCTAGCACCAACAATCCAAAAAAAATAGAAGTAAGATTTAGAAATGTTTTGAATAAATGAAATAATGGACCAAAATCTCTTTCTGTGTTCTTTTTAATTTGGTTTTGACTATTCACAACACAAAACACACATGGACACAAAAAAAGGCGGAAACTTCTTCAAAATAAATCAAATGGTTTGAATTTAAACTTGCGCTCTTTTAAATACCTCTTTGAAAATGCCTGCATTTTCTAAGCTTCTGTTAATTCTTGTTGAGCAATAGTTCTCATACCATAATCCAAATTCTGAAATGACTATTCATGAGTCAAATGAACTTGACTGATAAATGAGAAATGAAAGAAATGTGGTTCTGCATTGGCATTGTTTTCAGATAGTTCTATTTTTAGCTTTAAATCAGCTTTAATCTATCAGCCTCGTTGGATTCAAGCAAATTTACCCGCTGAACATCAATCAATCGATCATTAAAGGAACTTTGCTCATACGATTTTTGATGTATCAATCTGAATAATAGCAATGAGCGTCTCATGCGGTAGTTGTTGTGGTACTAAATAGTCGTACAAAGAAGGTACTACAAGATACCCCCTACATCATCTTCACCACCACCACCACCGCCACCACCACCATCATCATCATCATCATTATTGTATACTTGCGTGTGTAGTAGGTGTTTCCTTGTGTTCTGCCACATCATCCCATTCAAGGTGATTCTGAATTCTACTTTAGATATTTCACAAGAGAGGTACAGGTAATCCCAATTACGCAAAGAGTTCAGCGTGCTTTTTGGCATGTCTTGGTGCAATTCGGGAATAGCGTGGTCCAATTTGAAACGTGAAATGATCAACACAGAGGTCCACATCGACACTTGCTAAACGAAAGACCCTGTTGGATTATCTAACATCTCAACGTTTTTGTGAATTTCTTTGGCAAATTTCCGCAGTTCTCTCGTTTCCTTATTGCTCCTTCAAATCTCAAAGTTGTCTAGTAGTTGTTCATCTGGTAGGTTTTGCTCAAAAGTTCACTAATTTCTAAAATGTGACTGAATGTCGTGATCTTGAAAAGGCGGAACCATGGCCATGTTTCGTTGATATTTGTAATCGCTGGTTTTCCTATTTCCTCTCAATTACTAGAACAAACTAGATGTTCTGCATATCATACCTGTCGCTTGTGCCGCACTGCAACCGAGAAAAATCTTGACAAACCAGAAACATCAACGAGTCTACTAAGAAAGGAGTAGATCCTTTCAGACACTTTTGTGCAACTTGAACTCGGTGGTTTTTATTCGTAACATACGCTCAGTCCCTCGTTCACTCAATTGCTTACTTGTCTATTGTGATGGAGTCCTTCTGACACGTTCCATGTCCAGAACATTTCATGATGGCCACACTTGACCTTCAAGTGTATTTCCCACCTTTCTCCACCAAGGATGCAGTATGATGTTGTTGTTGCTGTTGCTGTTGCTGTTGTTCGGCAACGACGATGATGATGATATTTTTGTGCTTGCGACGGATCAGCCAAGCCAAGGATCTGAAAGAAGGGCAACAAACGCGGATAGATCGAGATGGGAAAAATTGGAAAAGAAGAGGAAGACGAAGATAACGAACAACCCGCTGAATTAACTTCTAGCCAACCTGATGCACAAAGATCCAGGCGGGGAAAATGTCTCCACACATGAGAAACAATACGCACCAAGAACACGCGAAGATCAAGGCAACTAACTACGCCTTCTTACTGGGTTATTCCCGATTTTGAAGCGATCCTGAAGGTGACGTGTGAAAATGATCATAACAAAATGGCCAGACGAGGACGCGTTGTTCTACGATCAAAACAACCCACATCACATTGTTGACGCGTCAGGTACAATCGTACCTTTAGAGCCATCCACTTGTATGTGTCTTGTGTTGATTTAACCAGACAATCGTACTTCTTAAGTGAGATGTTGTCTTTATATGAACAATGCATCAAACCCAACAAATTTTCAACATAATGCGTTAGTAATTTCTTAAAAGTGGGTCTGTTTTTTAAGTCAGAATCATAGACATTGTCAAGTCAAACACTTTCTTGATTACATGCAAAGAAAAATAAAGCCCATCATTACGAAATGCATTCCCCATAAGACGTATTACCGATAAACTGTAGTACACCACAGACTCCTCTTTCCAGTACTGAATCCCCTGATAACTATTGTACGACATTACACCATGGCACGAAAGATGAGTCGTAATCATATTGTGACCCTAAAAATTACGGCAATGCGTGGACAGTTTGGCACGATCAAACTTCGCGTGTGCCCCAACAAGTTTTTAGAATAATTTTGGACTAGTTCGGTTTTAATATATACCTAGAGAATGAGAGAGAAGTTATTACTGAAACAGCTATTGTCAATTTGATGTCCGGTGTTTTCTTCTTGCATGGTTCTACCTGGCTTTAAACCGCTGTAAAAAAAAATGTGAATCGCGGGAAACTAATTTTGCTCGGTCTTGGAGAAAGAGGAGTGGTTAAGAAACACTTCCAACCAAAAATAACTAAAATATTATTGTCCACCATGATCCAAGATGTCCATAGTATCTCGACTGTTCGTCAATATTTGAGGCAAAGGAAATACACCATAACAACTGTAGATAAACGTTGAGCCATCCACACTTTCCAATTGGGTTGATAGCATCCCAAATATTATTTCAAAGGAGAGACTGTCTACGGGACAAACTGGATGTTAAGTTTTTCAAATTTATAATTGCATTATGAAAATATTTTGGTTCAAAATTACGGCAAATGTTTCATATTAGGGTGTAATGTTGCAAATCGAGAGTCCAACTGATGAGCTAGTAGTACAGGGAAGAAATATGAAATTCTAATGTCTTAACCACAAGGGCTGGCCCCGCCAAATATACCTCTTTTATTAAGACTGTTTGACTACACCATCCTGTGACATTTGTACATTTTGCTTTGCTCGACCGCACGTAACAGGATGCACAATTTTTCATAAACACTTATTTGTGATTAGGGTGAAGGTAAAACGTGGACGCCAGTCCACTTAAAATTAGCTTCAAAAAGCTACTTTGCATTGTTAAAGGACCCGTACATTTCTGTTTCTATTTCATTTTCTTCTGTTTGAATCACATGTGAAAAACTGAGTGGTCACAACTCCGATATTGATGTCCTAAGCCAGGGATGCTGAAGCAAAAACTAGAACTGTATGAACTATTCAAT